>VWPU01021634.1:0-24708 GCA_013398955.1 Callaeas wilsoni | reverse complement strand
GGGGCGTGTCCGGGGCGTGTCCGGAGCGATTCGGGGCGTGCCCGGTGCCGGTGCCTCCCGGTGCCGATGCCGCCATGCAGCGGGAGGTGGGCACGCTGCCGCTGGCCCCCGCCCTGCGCGCACGCCTCGCCGCCGCCGGCTTCCAGACGGCGCAGGAGCTGCTGGACACCGGCCCCTGCGGCCTGAGCAAAGGTACCGGCGGCCTTCGGCCCCGCGGGGCCTCCCCGGGATCTTCCGGGCCCTTCCCCCTTCCCCGTCCCGGCCCCTGGCACACCCCAGTGAGGCCTCCGGGAAATGGGCACAGTGAATAAAAATAAGACGATTCTGGTAAAAGATCAGCTGACACCGAGTGATGGATGTAAATGGGATGCAGGAAAACGAAAGGATTCTGTTAGGCTCGTTCCTCTTCTTCCCCCAGCTTCCCTATTCTTTTTACTACGTGATTTAAACAAAATAAGCCTCTTTGAAGTTAAAAAATTGCCTTTTTCAAGGAGTGTGTCGTGATTCGCCCTGTGAGGGTGGTGAGGCCCTGGCACAGTTGCCCAGAGAAGCTGGGGCTAGCCGCATCCCTGGAAGTGCCCAAGGCCAGGCTGGATGAAGCTCTGAGCAACCCGGGACAGTGGAAGGTGTCCCTGCCCATGGCAGAGGGTGGCACTGGGTGATCTTTAAGCTCCCTTCCAACCCAAACCAGTCTGGGATTTTGATTATCAATAGTTTTGTTATCTGTGACAATAAAAGTTTGAAAATCACATCATTAGTGCCAGGGCTGTGTGCATGTTGTACTGAGAGGGTGAATATGGATCATTTTGTGTCGTGCTGCAGAATCAGTCACCGCTTATAAAATAAAGGTGGTATTTTGTGGTTTTGGCTTCTCTAGAAATTGGAATCTCCAGGGAAGAGGCGCTGGAAGCGCTGCAGGTGGTGAGGCAGGAATGTCACGGGGATGCAGCAAGGACAGCTGGGGGATCAGGTGCCACCAGGAAGTGCACAGCCCTGGAGCTTCTGGAAGAAGAGCAAACCCAGGGCTTCATCATCACCTTCTGTTCAGCACTGGACAACATCCTGGGAGGCGGAGTGCAGCTGACAAAAATCACCGAGATCTGCGGAGCACCCGGTGTTGGCAAAACTCAGCTGTGGTATTTCATTGTTCCATGACTTCTGTGCATCCAAGAATCACTTTTTGTTTAACTCAGCTACAAAATGAGTCCATTTTTCATGTTGTCGTGACTGCAATCTCTGATTCTCCTCCAGCACTGTAAATATAATAATGGTTGCACTGCTCCCTGTTCCGTGTATTCCTCAGCAGAAATATCACTCCAGGAGTGAGCTGGGACAGCTCTGGGGTGTCAATATTGATCTATATTTCTGTTTCCCGCGGCAGTATGCAGCTGGCAGTGGATGTCCAGATCCCGGAGTGTTTCGGGGGTGTTGCTGGAGAAGCCGTGTTCATTGACACTGAGGGAAGTTTCATGGTGGACAGAGTGGTGGACATTGCAGCTGCCTGTGTGCAGCACTGCCACCTTATTGCTGAGGCTCAGCAAGAAGAAGGTACCTTGCTAAATCGTTTCTTTCTGCCTAGGAGGCAAGGATGGAGTGAAACAAATGTCTCCTAGGCTGCAGTGTTACTTTTGGAGTGTTTGCTGACAGCTTTTTATTTCCAGCTGTTTGTATCAAACCCTGAACTACATCTGTGTCTGGAGCACAATCAGCTGGGCTACTTCAAAAATAATTTTTTTTTTACATGGTGATTTTGTGATCATTTTGCTCTTGGGGGTTTTAGGTGGTGTGTGGGGTTTTGATGTTTGCCCTTCCTCTGTTCCTCCCTTCTTTCCTTCCATTTTTTTAGCACCTTAATGATCAAATTTGCAACAACACTCCAACCCAACTCTTTTGAGCAAAACCAAGTGTTTTGTTTCAAAACACAGGAACAAGTGAGGAAAGAAAAGAGGAACAGCAGAATTTTATGAGGCAGAGTTGCTGCTGAAGGCCCATAGAGTAAAACCATAGCTGGAATTCAGCTCCTCCATAAACTCAGTATAGCCAGGCTGCTTTTAATAAGTTTTCTTCTCTAAGTCATCAGTCTCTTGGGGATAAGGACATAACTTTTACATTACTCTTGGAGAATTTATGCACCAAATTTCTGTTTGAACTGAGGTAAAAAGACACTGTATTAAATGAGCTACTGCCTGTATATTAAACCAGGGATGATTAATAGTCCCTGATGTCCTCTGGTGGTGTTCTGGCTTGGGAATGATTTACTGGAGAAGTTCTTGCTTCAGAAATAAGTTTTTCATTGGTGGAGGCCTCCCTTGGAGGCTCCGATGTGTCTATGTGCAAATGCTGGGATAGCATCTGCTCACCACCTTCCTGACTTTCAAGCCAGATGGAAAATATGTTTCCACACTCCTTACCTTGCCTGTTCTGTTTCTGGGGGCTTTGCTGTTGCTATGTGTGGAGGGCAGGGTTTGGTGGGATGATGAAAGTAACAATATGCTCGTACAGACTTCTGACTCATTTACTCATCTGTTTGTTTTGTTCTCAGATCATCGGAAAGCTTTGGAGACTTTCTCTCTGGAAAATATCCTCTCTCACATCTATTACTTCCGTTGTCGTGACTACATAGAGCTGCTGGCCCAGGTCTACCTCCTGCCAGAATTCCTGTCAGAGCATTCCAAGGTGAGGGTTATTGCAGGCTTGTCAGGAGGTATCACTCATCTTCACGCTGAACACTTTTTGTCTGCTGTAGTGACAGGAGTAAACACCTTGGTACCTCGTCAGCTTGGCAGTAAAATATTGGCTGATACCAGAGTACAAATGTAAAGCCTTCTGCTTGTTTGCCTTTTCGTTCCCATCTCAATTACTCTTGAGAGTAATTTGCTTTTGCCATCCTCCTGAATTTCCACTCTGAGTTGAGGACACTGGATCTGTGCTGCCACATGTTCCATTTCTGTGAGCACTGAGCTGTGAATCACCACAGAACCGCTCCACACAAGAGCCTCTGAGCCAGGGGGGTGTGTGGTGACCATGAGGGTGGCATCAGAAAGGCTTAGTGCCACAGTTTTTGCCCTAGAAGATCACTGAGGACCAGAGACATCCTGCACCATCCAGAAAGAGACTCTTCTCCTTTTCGGTGCATCTTCTGTTGCTACAAGCAACCAGAGCCTGCAGCTTGACTCTTGGGTGGACTGCAGCCAGAAAGTTTCCTAGTACCTAATGTCTTAGAGAAATGCTGTTGTAAGGCAGATTTTCACCACCTCCCCTCCAGATTTCTAGGTCTGCACTGCAGATCACTCCCTGTCAGGATCTGGGGAACATGACTATGCCTTGTTCTATCAGAGCACAAATCCATGTTGGATTAGATTGTCTTTTGCACATATTCCAAAATTTTTCTTTTATGGGAGCTGCTGTGTTCTTGAAAACACAGATGGGAGCCTCACTTTTGCTCGGTGTAGTCTGGTATTTCCCTTTCCCTGCCAGGTACTAACGGTGCCCTGTTGTGTTTGCTCTTGTGGAAAGTACATGGCTTCATTAGCACAGTTCCACTGGGCTGCAGCTCCCTGGAACCATCTGTGCTGATTATCTGGGCTTGGCCTGCAGCCTGAAGTGCTGAAGGTTGCAGGAGAACCACAAGGCCTTCTGCTGATTCCTTGGACAGGCTAGAAGTGACTTGACAGATTGCTCATTGCAGTCCAGCTCTCATTAAAATTAGTCTGATCCCTCTGGAGCCGAGTCTGGGACCACAGGAAGCCTCCAGATTTTGGGTTTTTTTATGAGAGAGACAGAGTTGTAGAGGTGTAGAGATAAGAAAGCTGTAGAGTTAGAGATCCAAATGTGCCATTTGGAAATATGAATGAGTTCGAGATCTTGTTAATAATGTGAGAAAGACTCTTAGAAAATATTCATGTCATAAAAAACCTAATTCTTTACGGTCCACTAGAGCCAAGCTGGCATGGACAAGGCAGGTGTTACCAAGCTCTCTTTATACTTTAAATACTTTCAGTTTTCCTGTCTGCTATCTTAAAACAAGTGCAACTGGGAGAAATTTAACTGAGTTGCATCCTACCTGGACATAGTTGTGCTAGCCAAGTTATATAACCATGTATACATTCCTGTCTAGCGTGAGTCATGTTTGGGCTGTTAAACTGATTGTTCTTAAAGAAATGATGCATGAGGAAGATGTACAGACTCATGGAAAAGAATTTGTAGGAAGGAGGGAAAATGAGAATACAGATGAAGGTGTTTTAATCCCTACTACTTAAACTACTTTAAAAGGGTGGGGTTTTTTCAGTTGGAGGCCCAGGACCATTTCACAGTGATGTTTGTGCAGGTTTGTGTGTTCCAGTCATAAAGAGACTTCCCAGTAATGAATTAAATCAGTAATGCAGAAAATCAGGATTTTTGTGTTGTTTCCAATTTGTTATCTTGTGCAGTAATGCAAGAACTTGTAGACACCAAGGATTTGAATGACATCTGAACATGCAGGCACTTTAAGACCATCCACCTCCCTCCTGTATTTCAAACTTGGGTCATCAAAACAGCCACAACAAATAAAGTTAGAATAAATCAAAATCCCAGACTAATGTTTACACAGTGTCTTGAGGGTGATGAGCCAGCAGCTGCAGCGTGCTCTGACTTCTGCTAATGATTGCTACAAAAGAAATAATTCAGCAAAGCAAACATCTTGAGGCAAGATAGATCCTCAGCTCCAGTGCAGTGTGCCTGGAATATCTTTAGGCATCTGTTAAACTCCGTGTTTCCAAGACAGATCACTGATAACAGCTGAGTTACCTCAGCAGTGGCTCCAGACAGCCTGAATTCTGATTTTGATTTGGATTTAATTTTTGAGGGAGAAGGTGAATTAATTGCTGTTTGTGTAGAGTTGACTGAAGTACGGTTCTGATGTTTAATGATTATTTTCTCCAGCTTCTCCTCTGCAAGGCTTTAAGTCCAGCTTTGTCAGTTATGCTCACCTAAGTATGAAATAAAACATTCCAGTGCGCTTAAAAACAGGTCTTGCTGCTTTTTGTCCTTTTTTTTATAGGATGGTAATGGCAGCTTTTTATCCTTTCTCCTGCATTTAGGTCAGGCTGGTGGTGATTGATGGAATTGCCTTTCCCTTTCGCCACGACTTTGAGGACCTGTCCCTCCGCACGAGGCTGCTGAATGGGCTGGCACAGCAGCTCATCATCATAGCCAACGACCACAAATCAGCAGTAAGTCCAGGGCAGGCTTAAATCCCTAAAGGTGCTACTTTTTCTTACAAAGAATTAAGGAAATGTGGTTTGCTCTTGTCTCTAAATAGCCAAATAAAACTGCAGTAATACCCTCTGCATTCACTCTTGCCAGTTTAGTTGGTAAATACAGAGGGATGACAAAGGCAAAACACCTAAAAAGTGGGAAATTCCTAGACTTGCCAAAATAAGTGAAGTTTGCATTGACAGCATCCTGTGGATTTTAATACAGAAATATATTGGAGCATTCAGCAGTTCCAACACAACCTTCCACTCTCTGTTTAGAAATAAACTGTGGTTTTAGCGTTCCTAGGAAGGAAAACCACTTTATCTGCTGGATTGGCCTTCTCTTCTGGCATCCACGGAAACCCAGAGCCTGCTTCCTGGGCATTGTTCCTACGTCACTGACGGTCCGGAGGCAGCAGACCCGCAGCCAGCAGATGGCACTGGGAAGCTGCAGCTGTTCCAGAAGTTGTTTTGGAAGTCTCTGACAGCTCAGAGAAGCATTGTTCAGGAATTAGAGCTTCCTCAGCCCTCAGAATGGTGCTTGTGCCTCTAACAGTGTCCAGGTGACTTGTGACCTTGTCACCCTCAACTCTCAGGCGCAGCTGGCTTTTGTTCCGAGCTGCTAAAAATAAAACTCCCCTTGTGCTTCCTCTGGGAGCTGTGGGAAGGGAAGAGCCCAGCATTCCCAAAGTGTCCTGACATGAGCTGTGGAGCTCCTTCCTGCTGCTCTGGGCACCAGGGAGATGATGTTCCAGGGTCTGCACAGCCTCAGGTTTCCTGAGTGCTTTCCCTCACAGCTTGGTACCTGGTGACCTTGAACAGCAGCTGCTGTCGTTGGACAATGTTTTTCTTTGGTCAAGGATAAAATATATAAATAATTTCTTCTGAACTAGGGAGCAGTTTAATGCAAAGTTGCTAAATAAACTCTTGCTGAAGGAGTCAGAGCTTCAGGAATGGTTTTGCTTGGACTGGCCCCCTTGTTAGTGGTGTCTGAGTTAGTTCTGTGAGCTGTGAGCAGGCTAAATCCAGCCTGCATGCCAGGGATTGCTTGTCAGGCGGCTCTGGATGCTCTAATATGGTAGGAAGTCAGATCCTAAAGCTGGACTCGGTGTGAGGATGCCCAGCCCTTCTCCAGGGGAGATGAGGAGGCTATTTGGGGCTGTTACCATGCACTTGTGATGAGTTACTTCTCTAAAGTGTGCAGTATCTGAGCTGGGCTCTCAGCTGTGTAAGTGTTTCAGGGTGTGCTCAGTGGAACTGTTTGCTCTCACATACTTTTCTGAACTGCTCCAGCAAGAATCCTCCGAGCATGTCAAACAATGGAACTCTCTAGGGTCTAAGATGGGTACAATTTTTCATTTTTAATGAACTTTGTGATTAATATTCCTGGCTCTTTTCTGTCTCACCCACCCCCACTCCTACCAGGGATCTAACCTAGACTGTCTGTGAGCCTCCCACAAGTGATTGGGGATGAGAAAACACTCCCTCGCTCTGTCTGTTCACTTCCATTCTGCTTTGTGTTGTACCCACTTGTGCATTTTTAGACTACAAGGCACAGAAATTCAGTTAATCACCAGGCTAATGCACGTTGTGAGCAGCACCACCAAGTTCATTTACCCCAGGGACTGAGAGCTGGCTCCTCATGGTGGGCCAGTGCAAGTCACCTGCAGCTAAACACAGATCCAAACATGATTTAGGACAAATTTTGTGGGATAAATAAGTTGTGTGCAGTTTGCCTCTCTTCGGGAGGGAGAAATGAAGGTTTCTTCAAAGTCTTGAACAAAAGAAATCTCCCATTCAAACTAAAAATACATTTTGCAGAGTTCTCTTAATTTGTTTTGAAAAGATGAGGTACCTTTACAGTTTCTCCTCATCACAGTTGCCAAGAGTTTTGCCCAAGTAACTACTTCATCAGTAAAAGCTTTTTGAAAATTCCCTCTCTTCCCTCCCACATGTATGCTGCTTTTCCAGGAGATTCTCTTATTTCTTTGCTTCTGTTTCCTCTTTCAGGTAGTTCTGACAAACCAAATGACAACAAGGATTGGACAAAGCCAATCCACGTTGGTACCTGCTTTAGGTAAGTGTTCAGCTTTGGGCTGAAAATATGACTTCCTTTCCTTCACCTTTATATACAAATAAAAATCATCCAAAAAATGTACCTGGGAGGAGTAAGCCTCTAGCAGAGATGTGGTGAGGAGAAGGTTAAATCACTCAAAAAAGAGCCCAGCTTAATGGTTGCATAGCCTAAACTAGGCTGCAATTTCCTAAGTTCCCTGAGAACCATTCACTGCCTCTCCCAAACAGTTTAAATTGTTTATTTTCCCATTACCCTTGAACGTGTCCCATTAATTATTTGCAAAGGCATTTCATATTTGCTGCATCACTGGAATTCTCTGCAGTTATGATGTAGAGGGAAGTTCTGTGTGGGATCCTCAGGCACAGCCTGCCCTGAGCCAGGTTAAAGAGTTTTTTTCCAGGCTGCTCAATTTTGCCCTGTAATGAGCAGATACCTCATCCACGCCTTTCTGCTGCAGTCACAGGGGAAAATAAAACAGTTCTGAAGTGCAGATTTCTACAAATTAAGGAAAGGTTCAGCATTTAAATCTTATTTCAGGCTGTAACTTTGCATTATTTTATGATTCACTTAAACGGCACAAATTCTTCAGTTTCTGTGAGCCAAGTAATGATTCCCTTGTTCTGGAGAGGAGAGAGAAGGGGACAGTACAAAGGCAAAGATGTTCCCAGAGTCTGTACAGGCACCAAACCATTTGGCACAGATATGGGGTAAAATGAACAAACACAGCCCATCTCCTCCAGGAATGTGAAGAATTTGGAATTTGGAGCTGTGCAGGCAGACCCAGCTCCCCGGATCTGACCCTTTTTGTCAGTTTTGCCTCTTGCTCTCTGATGGATTATTTTTGGCAGCCTTTCTGGCTACAAACTCAATTAAAGCTAATAGAGTCTGTCTTTTTTCACTGGCCAGCATTGTTTGGGAGCTGTTGTGTTTATTGAGTCATGGGGACAGTAAAGAATGTGAAGACATTCAGGCGAGGTTATAATTCACAGATATCCTGCCTTGCCTCGTGCATATTTTCTTTCACAAACAATTAATTTGACATGACCTCCTGTGGAGCTGACTGTGACTCTCCCCACTGTGTGTGACCACAGTATTGTTAAACTGAGTAGTGTGAACTCTTCCAAAAATGCAACTTGGTACCAGCTGGTAAAATACTTAACCAAGTGATTTTGATGCCCTGCTCTGAAGAGATGGTGTTTCAAAAGTCTCATCATGAAGGCTGAAGAACCTCCCAGCCCTCCATGGTTTGGTGTAGCCAAAGGAACTGTCGAGGGAGGGGTCAGCAGCAAACCCCCAAGTAAAGTCAATCAATCCTATTGCCTCTACTAAATAGAGTTTTTTCCCCCATTGATTGGTAAGCCTGAGAAACAGCTTTTTCATGAAAGCCTTAATCTCTAAACTCTTACTCAGCTCTTGAGCAGAAGGGAAGATCTTAATTATGAAAAGAAAAAAAAAAAAGAAAGAAAAAGCACAGATGCTGCAAGGTATTAAGTCAGGAGCTTTATGAAGGGGACAGCTTTCTTTCCCACTAGTGATAGCTAAGCTGGGTGTTCCTAGACATTTCTTCTAAATATATTTAGAAAGGAGGTCAAATATTAATCTACAGGCAGTTCAACTCAGAAATATCTCATTTTACGGCAGCATTTTTCACTCATATTCAATGCAGTTGGAAACGTGCTGGTGTGGAATTTGTAGCCATTGTAAAATGTGTTTTGATCTCTGCCTCAGAGCCATATCTGAGGGCCAAAATCTTTAATCTCAACTCAGATATAGTGGAGCAAGGTCTGGCAAGATGCCCAGAGGGTCTAGGTTTTCATTACAGTGGGATCATTTTTTTCTCTTCTCTGTGCTCTAATAGGTACCAGAGCACAGGGGGCACGGGGGGCTGGGGATGTGGGAGAGACCAGGGAGGGATGGGCAGGAAAGAGCAGGTGGACAGGAGAGACTTGACTGGTTTAAAATGCAATCCATCTTTGGACTGCTGACAGGGATAAACAGAGGAAAAAGCACCCAATAAAGATGTCTGTGCATTGACTTGTGGTCATGTGGGAGCTGGAACAATGGGACTGTGCCCTGGAGCAGGATAACAATCCAAACTTCCTTCTCTCTTCCCACCACACCTCCCTGCTCCTTACTTTTGGTTGTGTTATTTTGCATTTTGCTGTCAGAAGCAGAAGACTGCTTCAGGGGCCCTTAATACTTTATTAATCATTGACTTTCTCCCAAAGCTGGTATCCCAAAGGGAATGATGTTTGCTCATAATTATGCCTGAGAGACAGAATATCGCAGTTCTGAAGTAGGATTTAGACCTCCTCACCAGACATCTTCAGTAGTAATTAGACAAATCTCTTCTTCAAGCTGCCTCTGTTTTCAAGAGTTGTCTAGTACCTGTCCTTTATTAGGCATCCATAAAATTTTTCTACAAATCTGGAAGTATTGCATCAAGATTTCTGTAAAACACTCTGACTACAGAGGTTATTCCTTGTCTCGGTGTATCTTTTGTGAAATCCTTACAAGTATGAAAAGGTTGGGATGCATCACTGCAAGAAAGGCATATTTTGTTTTAATCATGGGGAGCTTTTGAAGATTAATTTCTTTTCAGCTTGCTGCTGGTGGTGGTGGTATAAGAGATAATGATCTGTCATTTTGTGTTCCTCAGGAGAAAGCTGGGGACACGCTGCCACCATCCGTTTAATCTTCCACTGGGACAACAGTCAGAGGTGAGTGAAAATGTGAGCAAAATCCATATCGTGACAAGTGTGGCACTGGAGAATGTTTCAGACTGGCCATAGGGGCCAAGCAGGGGTTGGATAATCCAGATAATGACAAGTGTGGCACTGGAGAATGTTTCAGACTGGCCATAGGGGCCAAGCAGGGGTTGGATAATCCAGATAATGACAAGTGTGGCACTGGAGAATGTTTCAGACTGGCCATAGGGGCCAAGCAGGGGTTGGATAATCCAGATAATGACAAGTGTGGCACTGGAGAATGTTTCAGACTGGCCATAGGGGCCAAGCAGGGGTTGGATAATCCAGATAATGACAAGTGTGGCACTGGAGAATGTTTCAGACTGGCCATAGGGGCCAAGCAGGGGTTGGATAATCCAGATAATGACAAGTGTGGCACTGGAGAATGTTTCAGACTGGCCATAGGGGCCAAGCAGGGGTTGGATAATCCAGATAATGACAAGTGTGGCACTGGAGAATGTTTCAGACTGGCCATAGGGGCCAAGCAGGGGTTGGATAATCCAGATAATGACAAGTGTGGCACTGGAGAATGTTTCAGACTGGCCATAGGGGCCAAGCAGGGGTTGGATAATCCAGATAATGACAAGTGTGGCACTGGAGAATGTTTCAGACTAGCCATAGTGGCCAAGCAGGGGTTTGAATTTGGCTCCTGGCCTTGCTCTGCCACATCCCAGGCTCCCGAGGCTCAGGAATTTTCTCCTTCAGGCTGGGACAGTGTGGGCAGCGTCAGGCTCCTCCTCCCCACCGTGGTGGGTTCTTTCTGACAAGATGCCATGGTTTGTAAAAGTGTAACATCCTAATGGCAGTTGTTCAGACACAAGGATTTAGGATCTGGTGGCTAAGTAGAAAATTCCTTTTACTATCTGCATTTTGCAAGATAGAGTTGGGGGTTTTTTGAGTATCTCAGGGTGGAAGAAAACTCTTCTCATTTAATGAGAATTTTTGCCATAACTCAATGCAAGTATTGAGCTGGTGGCTTACAAGGTGATTTTTATGCCCCACTCTGAAGAGGTGCAGTTTCAACAGTCTCATTATAAAGAACCTCCCACTCCTCCATGGTTGGTTGTAGCCACTATAATTTCTTTGAGTAGAATTTTTTTGCTTTAGCGTTTTCATTCCCAGCCAGTCCAAAGCCAGAGATGCCAAAGAAGGCTTTAAAGCCCCCTAGACAGTGACCCTCAGGACAGGCTGCTGACCCTGAGCTTCAGGGGCAGCCGCTGGACCCTTGTGCTTTGGAATGCAGCAGGATCCTGCAGAGCTGGGCAGTTCCAGGTTCCAGCGCCCTGCAGAGAGAAAGAAGGAGCTGCATCGATGGCCAGCTCAGGGCTGAGCTGTGGAGGGTGGGTTGACCCTTCTGAAAACAGTGTGAAATTCTGCCTGTTGCAATGACATCTCCTGTGTTTCCTGGCTCTTTTTTCCCCTCTCTGTATTGCAAGGTCATTTCTCTTTCCTGGTCAGTTAAATTTGCCCTGTATATAATATCACCATGCAGCAGCTTGAGATTAAGGAGCCGTGCTGCAATTCTCTAATCTTCTGCAAACAGTGAGCAAAAATGCTGCTGGAATGTTGTTGTGCGGAGTTTTGCTTGTTGAATTTGAAAGAAAAATGCAGTGACACTTTCTTGGGGAGTTTTGTTTTTAAATTCCAAGTTTGAAGGCAATGCAGAATGATTACAGCAGGCTGTTTAATTTGGAATTAAATTAACATCACTGATTAGTTAACAGTCTTTTTAGGACAAGTTGCATCAACATAATGATTGCAGAGTGAACAAAAGTTAATTTTATATATGAAAAGAACTTTTTTTCTTCTGCAACAGAGCTAAGAAGGCTGCAGATAGAAGTTCCAGAAAACAAGCCAAGGAGAGACAAACATGGCTTATTTACTGATGTAAATCTGCAGCTAACGTGGAGTGGGGCCTGCAGAAACAGCAATTCTGGATACAACTGTAAAAGCAGAAATAGCTCAGTGCTGCCTATAGCTGATGATCCATTGTGTTTTTATTGTTTTTATATCAGGTTATTCAGGTTATTGAAGCACAAAGATCACTTGAGGATCTATTTGCCTTTTTAAAAATATTTTTAAAGTGTGCTTTGGCCAGCTCTGATACCTGTCTCCTCCTTTCTCTCTACTACGAAAATATCAGAGCTTAATTCTAAGGGTTCTCTTTGCTGGGAGGAAAGATCTTGTTGAGTCAGAGGCTCCAGCTGAGCTCTCGTGAAAGCCTGGCTTCTGCAGCTCCAGATTTGGGCAATTTTGTCAAGTATAACCCAGCATTTGAGTGTTCTGAGGAATTCCCTGTGTAGCTAACATGAAGTGGCAGCGTTCCTCAGGCTGTAATTACGTGCTCTCTAATAGAATGGCACCTCAGGGAGGAAAAAACCCCCCGAAAATAATTAACAGGACTTTTGGCAGGGTGTCTTGCTACGGAGAGCTGAACGCTTTCTAGATTGGCTTATGTAAGTGTGAGTTTTGGGGAGGTGGGCCTGCTGCAGACCAGCAGCCCTGGCAAAGGTTGAAAACCCCTTTGCTTTTGAGTTGCTTTGCAATTTTCTCTCTGTATTATGCAAGCATTTACTGTAGAACACAAATCAAGGTGTATTGCTTAGAGTCTAAATGCACCAAATCAGGAAAGTGTCAGAGGAGAAATAAAAGGGAAACTATTTTCTCAAGGTTGTGCTGTGTGTCAGTGGCAAGGGCAGGCTTAGAAATAGAACATCTCCAGCCTCTGGGTTATATTGACAGGCTTGGGAAATCTCTGGAAAAAGCCTCCCTAGGAGGACTGGAATTCTTGAAAGTCTCTCCCAGTTTTAAGAGGTCAAAGAACAAATGATTAATGGAGTAGGGAAGAGTTGTGCTCAAAACCTTTTTTGTTTGCATTTTAAGAAAGTGACATTTGGAATTAATTCATGATGAATATTGTTCCAAAAATGTCATCAAATACTGTGATGAAACAAGGCTAATTAATCATTCACTCTTTTTAGTAGGTCTAGATTGTGTTTGAGCTGACAGGTCATGTAAGGATGGGAATCCACAGTTTGAATGACCTATATGAAAATACATCCATAAGAATTCCACTGGTACTGTAGGAAAACTTGGGTCTGGTCACTGGGCTATTTGGAATTTTTATTACTGTATTAATTAATCATAATTACCTGGGGTTTGTTTTACCAGGTTGGCCACATTGTACAAATCACCGAGTCAGAAGGAGTCCACCATAGCCTATCACATCACAGTGAGTATTCCTTTGGGGATGGAGATTCACAGATGGGAGCACACTCTCAGCTGTAAAGGAATTTTCAGACAAATCTGGGAAAGGTCTTTGCTTTCTGACTGTTGCTTTTCAGCTGCTTCTGAAGGGAACCAGTAATACTGGGATATCTCCAGATTTAGGGGTAATTTGCACCTTTTCTCTTTTGAAAAGTGACCCAGCATTTTGTCCTCTCAGAGTTAAAATACTTTTAATTTCCAGATCAAACTTTCATGCAGCTCTTCCCCATCTGTTCTGCTGCTAGTGCTGCTTATTTTATCTGCCCTTGGTGTTATCTTTTGGCCTAAGTGCAATTACCAAGAATGATCTGAGCCTTCATTTTGGGAGACCTGAACTGTTTTCTCCCTGGTCAGGTAGGGTGCTGTTTCTCAGGTGGCTCTTTGCATCTGTTCCAGCTGAGTTCATCTTTTTAGGATCAGGATGAGCAGAATTAAACCTGGTATTCCAGAGGCCTCACCAGTGCTTTGTGCCATGGATATTTCCCCATCTCTGCTTTATGTGTGGTATAAACCATGTTGTTTATCCTATACTGACCCTACACCCAGCCAATATACACAGATTTTTCTCTTCTGTCCCTATCATATAAGGAGCTTCCAGCTTATGGCTTTAGTCCTTATTCATCCCTAGTTAAATCCTGTGATTATTTCCTATTGTGGAGTGCTTAGATACATATTAATGAGGAGAGATGCTGTCTAAGCTGTATTTAGGTTTAAAAAAGACAGCGCCACTCAACTCTTACATCCTCAAATGTCAGATCCATAGGTACAATTCCATAACTATTTGCTATGTGTCCTCATGGAAACACGTTGCCATAGCATTTTCTGCAGATTTTAATGCTGCCATCAGATGAGATCCTCAAACTTTCAAACGGAAATCAGATTTCTTTTTTTTTCCCCCACTCCTGAATGTATTCACCTGGACAGAAGAAATAATGCAAATATATACTTTTATAAAGATTGGAAGGGGAAGTGGGACTACATCCCAAGGTTGTTTGGATCATGTGATATGGGTCCTTTTTTCTACAGCTGACAAACAGATGGATTTTATGTCAGACAGTTTAATTGCCTTTTTCTTTCAGTTTTATAAGCACCATAAAACAGCTATGCTCTCTTCTGTGTGAATGCACACAATCTTGAAATACAGCTGAGTATGAATCCTAATCAAAGATTAGTTAAAGTTTAAGATTATCCCTGTGTTTTTTCCCTTAATACTGAATAATTGCTTCAGCAGATGATTTCTTTAAGTAAAAAAATGTAATATCCCCATTTCTTTCATGAATTTCAGGTCTGATAGCAGACTGCTGTTACCATTTCTCATTCCACAGTTAAACTGGAAGATGTCAATACATGTCCAGTGTTTCCAAGTCACATTTGTGTATAACCAGCATACGAAAAAAAATATATTAAAAAAAAATTCCTTAGGACTCAGAAATGTGCAAATGAGGTGCTTTGGTACCATTGGCAAAGTGGCTGCTCAGTGCCCATGAGCTGATGAAATGTGTAAATTCATGAGTGAGCTCTGGGTTTTTTTTATCCCTGTCCTTTCCAGCACACTGGAGTCAGTCACCACTCTGAGGGGGCTGTGGAACTCCTCTCCCATGAAATCCTTTCTTCCACAGGCTGATAAGGATTCATTCTTAAATGCAGAGTATAGAAATGGAAATTGATTTATGCACAAGGGAGTAAGTAGCTCAGCTGATTCACCTGAATTTCCCAGGAATGTGACCTGATTATTTCACAGTGAAAGACAGAGACTCAGGATCTAAATTCGGGGTAGGAGTTGTGTTTCCCTGAACTGTGGAGGGTCTGCCAGGCCAGCAATGGGAGCACTGCTCAGGTAACAAACCCATCCACCTTTGCCAGTCTTGCTGCAGAGCCTGTAAATCCAGAGGACATTAAGGAACAATTCAAAATGACAGAAGACTGAGCTTTGTCCTTGGTTCCAGCAGCCGCCTCCTCACCATCTAAAACCCACTACCAAACCTCACAAATATACACAAAACTCTTGTATTTTCAAGGTGCCTGCCTGTAACCAAGTGCAAGACATCCATCCTGGGCAGCCTACTTTATGTTCTGGCCCTTATAACCCTTGGAATGCTTTCACTGGGAGTCAGCATTCTGGATTAAGTGGGTACTTGGCTAGAGATCCACCTTTGTGCCTCAGGGAAATGGCAGAGATTAGATGCAGTGAAACATTAAACTTGAAGATTCCCCATTATGCTCTTTAGAATAACACTTGAGTTGCTTATAAATAGCAGAGGGGCTGCACAGATCCTGCCCTTGTGGCACCTCTTGCTGTTTGTTCCTTTAAAAAGCCCGGGTTGGGTGAGGTAAGGCATTCAGAAATAGAAATACAGGGATGGGAGACTTAAACAAGACATTTTGCTCGGGTTTGGGATTGATCTTGGTGTGGGACACACTGGCATTTGGGAAGAGTCACGTCTGATGGTAATTCTGCCTGTTTTTCTCACACTGCACCAACCTAAAATGTCAGTGTTCCTGAAATGCTCTCGTCCCCACATTGTCTCTACCTGAGCATTTTGGATCAGCAAAGCAATTTTGTGTTCTGATTAATGCCTTTTCCTTGCTAAGTCTGCACTGAGAGTCTTCAGAGCTGTCAGCAGTTCTCTCTGCACAGCATTTGTCTGGAGATGGGAATTCAGACAGTGGCAGGCTTCACACAACATCTCATCATCTCCATCTGCATCCATGACATGTTTAACTGACTTCGAGATCTTTCATATTTTAAAATTGTTAAAAATTAAATTGTGAGCTACAGTAACAGAAAATATGAGTCGTACTAGGCCAGATAGATCACTTCAAGCACTCTCCTGAGTAGCAGCATGTAGTTTTCACTTCTACATTTAGTTTTTGGCAGTCAAAGGTTTTCATCCCATTGCGTCCCATAAATTACTATGCTGGAACAGTCTTTGCAGTCTAGAGACAGATTCAGCTCTGCTGTTCTCTTATAATGTCTCATTGATGTTTTCAGTTCATTAAGTAGGTACATGGAACGAAAATATCCTAGGTTGTAGAAATTCACAGTTTTGTTTCTGGAAATGACTGAGACAATTAATCCAGTCATCTCCTTGCTTCTGTGGGAGCTGATGGATTTGTCTTTTGATTTATTTAAATAGGCAACATAAGTTAATTTACAGAGAAGCAGTTTTTCATAGCCATCAGGGTGATAAACAGTAAAACGAAAGTGATAGCCTGGTTGGTGAAAATAAAATATCTTTAAAAAACAAAATGAGCAGACATCAGTTGGCACATGTGTTGTAAAGTCTGCAGTGCTGAGCTTAACCTGGTCTATAAACATTCTGTGGCTGCTCATCCCGAATAAATGGCAGCAGCATCCCTCGTTCTGATCTTCTGGGAACTGGTTACTCATGCTTTCTATCCCTACAAGCCTTAGCACATGATTTTCCTTACATCTTCCAGCCCCATGGCTTCCGAGATGTGCAGCCTCCAGCTGTCACTCACGGCACAGAAGGGACCGAGATGAACCCTCGGAAACGGCCACGGACAGAGGAGGAGAAGCAACAGTGATTCCAAAGTGGAATGTTAAAAACCTGCAGGAGAGCAGTGGCAGAGAGAACGTGCAGCCAAAGGCAGCCTGAGAGACTCTCAACTTCAGCTCCTGCTCTGGACTTTATTTTAACATTGACTGCAACGTGCAAATTTCCGTGGCACAAAATTCCTTTGTGTATGGCATAATTGTACTTTTATAATAAAAATCTATGTTTTCTATAACAAGTGGCTTCAGCTTTGGAGCTGGGGGTTTTTTTGTTTGGTTTTTTTTTTGGAGGGGGTAGGCGTGGGGGCTACAACTCCATCTTTTCACACCGGGTAAAAAGACAATGCAACGAGAGCCTCTAGCACAGCACATTTAATGACAGGCGTGTGGATCAGTCATCTGGCTTTGTGTGTACCTGAATTTTAAGGAGGTTGGATGCAGCACTGTGCTCACCACAGGCTCCGAGCAGGACACGGGCAGTGGGTGCTGGAAGAGAAATGCAGCTTTCAGTGCTGCACCAGAGTGGGGCTTTAGCCCTCACCTGCCGCAAAGTCCTTGGTCAAGGACAATCAAAGCTCTGCTTTGAACTTCTCATTTATCCTGTAGTGGCAACAACAGAGATGAAAGGCTGGATCTGAAGGACAAAGGATTTAATCCAGCACGATAATTTTATGTTCCTATCTCAGTAAGTGGGAATATTTTACCGTGGCTCAGGCTTGAACCAAACTGCTGCATAGCCCTGACTTCCATGTTCTTCATTTCATTTCTTGCTGTAATCAGGATCTCTTTCGTTCGTGGCTGTAATAAAGAGGAAACCCAGACTTAGGCACCAGCAATATCAGCAGCTCCAGAGTCTAAAGCCAGACAATGAACGTACACTGAAAGCACAGGAGCTTTTTGTCCTCTTTTTATTAAGAGAAAATAAATCGAGGAGATTATTAGAGGAGAAGAAAGGTGCTGCACTGCAATATAGTAATTACTTCAATTATGAGAAGTGTTTGTACACATGCTCAGAGATGACCCCTTTTGGCAGAGCACTCGGTAACGTTAGAGCTGAGGAAACTCAGCCAGCAGCTAAATGGAGAATTCAAGTTGTGGGAGTCACTATCTTAAATTTTTTATTTAGTATACACTAAACTGACTTTGCCTTGAAACGAAATTCAGTGCTGAATCTGAGTCATAAAATCTCTCTATTCAAAAAAGGCTGGGGAAAAAAAAAAAAGGTAGCGGTTTTTGCATCATTATAGGGTTTAGATAAAAATTACATAATAAAATATTAAAGGGAAAAGTATTGAGTTGCCATGCAGCAAACCGGGCTGTGTCAAAATTTAAAAACTGTGAGTCAGGGAGAAGCTCTGAAGCAAGCAGCATGACATAGGGGAAGGGAGGCAGCAGGATCTGTGACTCAGACGAACATTTCAATGCAGGAGACACAGGCAAACAAAAGGATCCTACCGCATGTGATGTCAGCAAGCAAACGCTCCCGTTTGGGAATAAAGGCTTCCTACGTATTGCGGTGCAGGAGGAGGGGGGAGCTGGCACCGAGCTCTTGCCTACGTAGCCACAAGGAAAACCATCCATTAGGAATGTTGGAGCTGTATTTTCAGGAGCTCTCCTGGTTCCTGGTGATAGCTGCTATCTAAGGGGTTTGGTAATTATGGAAAAATCCATTTCTCTCAATGCATTGTGCTGGGATTTAACACCCTCCACACGTCCTTCCGTGTGTGAGCAGAGTAACAGTGTGGCTCCCATATACTATTAATTTCAGCTGACTGGTGGTTTTAATTTTGTTTGTAGTAGAGCAGCATCCAGAAGCCCCAGCTGAGATGCTGATCCTGTTATAACAAGATAAATGGTTTTGGCTGAGTAAATGTTAGAGCTTCCAGTGTTATGGGCATCATTATTCAAATAAAAAAGATGCACAGTTACTGGTTAACAGTAGGAGTTACAAAATGTCCAGAGGAAACATTGGAGGCTCTCTATGCTGAGATTTTTAAATTTTTCTCTCTTTTTTTCCTATTGAAGCTATTATAAAAATCAGCTCTGCAGACCAGAACTGAGAGAAGGATCTGTTGGCGGAGACAAAATTAGATTAAATGAGCCAGATTTCGTTCTCATCTGCTGGAGACAAGGAAGCTGTTCCAGGCTCAGAATTGCAGAGAAAGAAAAAATTTGACCGTTGCCTCACCAGTAAATCTTCCACGGCAAGTTGATTTTTTCCCATATGTGCCTGGAATTCTCATGCATGTCACAGCATCAGTGCCCAACAGCGAGGGGCAGAAGAGAATTTTATTACTGCACAAAAAGTAAGATTCTAAGTAGCCAACCTCATGGCACTGCATCAAAAAGAAAATGGGTTGTTTGATTTGCTGCTTAAGTCCCAGTTTGCTGAAAGCCAAGGGCTTTAACTGTCATGCTGAGTTTGAAATTATTCCATTTTGTGGGGACGACATTTACTTGTGGTGGAGGAACTTATTTTGTCACCACAACAAGAATCCAGATCCCACCACAGGCCTTGGCAACGGGCAAACACTGCGGTCACAGGAGAATTCTCAAGCCCTGAGTCCTGCTTTGAAACTCTTTAGTTTGGACAGGGTAAATAACAATTTATTTATTCCTGATTTGATGTGTTCTGCACCTTTTCCATTATGAAATACTGAGGAACCAGCTGGCCTCTAAGTAGAGTAAATTTAAGAAAACATGGAGAAGAAATAAATTAACTGTTTCTTAGTTAATAGTAGCTCTTAGGAGGTACAAAGGTGTAGCCAAGGTTCAAGGTAGGAAATCAGTCTCCTATTGAAGTCAATTACAAAGTGATTGATTCGTGTGGAAAGGAGATTTGGCCACTAACCTGAGTGCTGAATACAGAGCTGAGAAAAGTACATTTGAAATATAACAACCATTTTCCTGATGAATTTCAGTTACTGTCCCTTTAGTTATTTTACGGGGGGACTAAATTTAGGATCAGATTTATTCTCAGGTATTTCATGGATTAACAACAAAGGTGAAATCCTTACTGCCTGCTTTTTGAACTCCACCCTTTTCCTGAACAAAAGAAGATAGGAAAGTTGGAAGGACAAGTCGCTGTGCTCCAGCTTCTCAAAAGAGACTGTCTTTACCGTGCTCAGGACAATAATTCTTTAGAAAGGCACATTAAGACGTGCTGTACTGTTTTTATGTTAATTCTGTATGAAAGAGATGTGGTAAGTTTTGAAGTATGAGTTGATGCTTTCTTGTCCTTGAGAGAAACGGAATAAACAGAGCGCTGACATGGCAGCCACACAAATATTACAGCAGAGAACAGAAGGGAAATAACACTCTTTTAAAAGGATGAGACCCAGGGAGGTCAGCCCGTGTTCCCAAAGCAGCTCAAGCACGAGGGGAGCCTGGCTGCAGGGGAATGTGGCGCTGGCAGCGTCGGGAGCCGCCCGGCCAGCCCTCCTCCTCCGCAGCCCCTCGGCTCCAGGAACCGGTGCCAGCTGCTGCCTGCCCCGGGCTTCCCCTGCTGCTCCCCAGCCTGGGCACTCCGTGGCTCGTGGCTCCTGGCCACGGACTCATTTGGGATGATTAGGGTCAGGGGAGTTGGCTTCCCTTGGCTAGAGCAAGATGCCTGCATTAATGTTCTCTCCTGAAGAATGAAATCACCGGGAACTGGCCCCTTTCCCAGTACTGAATTTCACCCACAAATGCACCCACTGTTAAACTGTCAGCTCCTGTCTTGCTTCCCACAAGCAAGAAATATTCCTACAATATCCACCATCTATCCATTAGAGAGCCTAAGCTCTACACAGTTTTAGTTCTATCTATTGAAATAATAAATGGCATTAAAACCAATAGTTCCATCATTACACAAGTAGTAAAAATGTTAGATTACGTGCCAAAAGAATGCATAGAAAAGTCTGTCTTTTACTAAGTCATCCTTCAAGAATTATAGCTAATACTGCTCATTTTATTACAAGAATTACTTGCCATTGATTTAAATGGAGCCAAAGAAGCATCAGGATATTAAAAAAAAAAAAAATCACATTTCAGTTTCAAACAATGAGAAGGGGGAATGTTTAAAATATTTCTTAACATATATAAGAAAGTAAAAAAGAAACTCTACAGACCTCAACAATTGGTTCTAATTGGATCTGGATGTTTTTCTCAAAGGCCACAAATATGCTGTTTGAATACTTGCTCAGTTTATTATTATTTTGGAGGTTTAAATTTCTGACACATATCCTTCTAATAGTCTTAATTTATTTAGTGTGAACTGCTGCAATTTTAGCAACACAGTTACAACTACACTCACTTAGTAATTCTTTTTGTATCATATATGTTACTAAAAGAAAATGCTTTGGGCTAAAGTACAAGTTGTCTCCTTAGCAAGAAAATAATGCCTACAAAGTGCAGCATGTCAATAAAAGATTGTAACACTTCTTTTTTTTACTAGATGAGCTTACTCCTTACTACACTTTGGATAGTAAATGTGTTACATCACATGAATCTATCTCTTTAAAGTCATTCATTCATTAATCTGTAAAATTAACATAAGTTTCTGTGACTAACTCGTAGGGTTTGAGACTGTTGAAAGAAGTTAGAATCAGCTGCATCAATGGTATTTGAGTGGGACACTAATTCAAAGCACACCCTTTCCTAAACACGGGTTTGAATGGAAGGCTGAAAATGGAATTTTCCTTTGGGATGGGACTGGAAATTTCCATGACAGCTGGAAGTGGGATTCAGGCCTGAAATCCCATGTTTTGCAATGGATGGGGATATTTCGGAATAATCTTTGACTATTAATCTGGAAAAGCTGACTTGACCTCAAAAACTTTTTAAAAAAAAAATAGTAAGAGAAAGAAAAAGAGAGAAGGAGTTTGGTGTTTAGGAACACCCCAATACAGTCCTTACTATGGTAAAGGAGTCAGTAAAACTGTGGTGACAGAAGTTATTCTGCTTTGTAAAGCTGCAGTTGAACAGACTGAACCTAAGAAAATGAACTGGAGTTTGATGGATGTTGACTCTGTCAACAGGAGTCTTCTTCCTTACAAATTCTTACTGTCTTTAGTCTTAGGCAACTGGAATTATTAAAACTGAATATGGCTTCCAAAATTAATTCAGCTTTACTGCAAAAGCCCTACTTTTTAAAGAAAGCAGCTCTACTTTGAAGAGGATATTTTCATTGGATTTTTCCCATTAAACTCATTTGTATGGTATCAGATCATGTATCACAGGTATGTTAAGTACTGTCAAAGCATTCTTCATGACTCTCCCTGTCTTCTGTTTGTCAGCCCACAGGAGTCACTTCCAAGGGTTACAAAGAATTAAAAAGCACTTCTTTTTGCCCTCCATACAATTCAGGTCACCTCCCCAAGGCCTGTTCAAACCCTGCTTATTTCTCAACAGCAAATGAGAAAGAGGAAGGCATAGTTTTCAGACTAAAATAAAACAGATTTCTTCCAAAACAACACTGTAAAACGTTGTTTTTTAAAACAAAAAGCAACACGATTGAAGGATACGAGCACCTGCATTTCCTTCTCACATCAAACGCAAGCCTTACTCTCCACATGATTTGCAATGGTCTCAGACTTAGAAGGTTGTGAATTGTGAGTTTATTCCATCCACCTCCCCTCATCCCATAGGAACCATCACCCTGCTGCTACCCAACGACATCCAGAGTGCAGCCAGGCATTCTAAATTTAGGTCCCAGAGTTCCTGAACACTCCAAACATTTTGTAACAGCACCGAGCACACGCTCTGAGGGATCAGTGGGTAGCACATTGTGCTTAGAGCTTCCTTTTCCTTTTCTGGGCAGCTCTGAGGAGCAGGGTGGCTCCTTCTGGGGGAATTGCCCACCCCAGTGGCCCCAACAGAGAGCAGGGCCAGCAGGTTCCTCCTGCCTGGCTCAGCCACACCACCCACAGCGACCGTATGCTCCGCGTTCCAGCTTAATGGGAATGGTTTTCCACCTTTCCCTCCCAGAAACAAATGTCAGCATGGCTTGGAGCCATCAGCTCTCTATTTAATATCAGAGCAAAACAATCCCGACTTGACCGTAGTGCCAAAAGTTGACAAAGTGTCCTGAGCGTGGAGTTCTACTCTATTTCATTTTAATTAGTGTCTTCTGCCACGAGACAAATGATGAAAAGCACATGGGGACTGCCAAGATGAATCAAGGACATCTGGTAACTTTAACATTTCAACATGAAACAGAGTAGGTATTACTCCCAGATACTCTTCTGTGCTGTTTGAAACGACTAAAAAAATATATAAAATTAACAAACATTTTAGGGAAAGGCTGCCTAAATGCTTTTGAATCTCTTCTTAGATAAGTTTTAATTGCTGTTTGTCATATAACATGAAGCTGATCTTGCATCTTGTTGAATTAGCTGTGAGCTCCCTCAGACATTGTAATAATAAGAATTTTTAGAATTCAGATCATATTACACTAAGATTATCTGGATTATAGTTTCTTAGAAACTCCAACTGCCTCTGGATTCCTAGTGAAAAACAACTAATCGTGAAGTTAAAACTGCTTTGTGATACTTGCATTGATATACATCCTCCCGGGGCTTGTGACTCACTGATGATGCAGAACACACAAACATAAAAAAAAATAAAAACCAAAATCCAGCAATGACATCATCAGCTGCAACTGGGAACTCTGTGCTCAAAAAGAACTGAAATGTTTCTTACCCTTCGATGTTTCTTTACCCTTCAATGTTTCTTTACCCTTCAATGTTTCTTTACCCTTCAAGCCCACCTGGCACCCCAAAATAAACAAGCGTTAAATTGAAAATAAAGAAATGGTACAAAGATAAATATTGCTTAGAGATAATCTTCCAGGAGAAGCGATGTGATTTTCTGTCATTGTCGGCTGTGAAAGACTAAGACTAACTGTGACAATCACATTTTTAACTCTCAGGGCTTTTACATATTCACAAGATTGCAATATGATCAGGCAATGCAGTTGCCGGAAATATTCTAAAATTAGTTTGGCTCTAAAATAATTCACCAAATAGAAGACAGGTTTACAGGAGCACCTGACATGCAGAGGTAATTGCTACAATGCAGAGAACAACAGGTTTCAGCAAGATACTGTTCTTGTTACAATATGTAAAAATTTGAGGATCTTTTTGCATATGAGGCTCATGATTTGGCCATTTTTCAAGGTATATCTGACATTAAGGATATGGTTCCCTCCCTTGTGTACAAGCTATTTTAAATGTATGGCAATTATACCTGTTCATTATTGGTATTTATGGACCTGATAGCTCTGAAAATAGCTTTCAAGCAGCACTGAATAAAACAAGCCAAAATGCCTTTCACAAATGAAAGACATTTATTAGACAGCAAGAGAATATTCACTACAGTTTGTCTCCCACTGACAGGTTATCTTTTAAGTTTTGGTTGGTGTAGCATCTTCAGAGCTCTCCTTTGCCAGAACATGGAATGTGTAGATATTGTGTAATACGCAATTTGTCATAGGATCATGGAATGGTTTGGGTTGGAAGGGAGCTTAAAGATCATCTATTCCAACCCCTGCCATGGGCAGGGACACCTTCCACTGAACCTGGGTGTTCAGAGCTCCATCCAACCTGGCCTTGGACACTTCCAGGGATGGGGCACCCACAGCTTCTCTGGGCAACCTCTGCCGGGGCCTCCCCACCCTCATAGCGAAGAATTCTTTCCGAACACCTAAACTAAACCTACCCTCTTCCTTTCTCATGGCCAGTTCCCCTCACGCAAACGCGCTCCGATGTCAAAGGCGCTCTCCGAGGCTGCTCCCGGCCCGGGCCCGGGGCGCGGCTCAGCGGGACAGCGGCGTCCCCTCACGGCGGGGTGAGCCCGGGCCGCCTCCCGCCGCCGCCCCGGCCC
>VWPU01021625.1:0-43473 GCA_013398955.1 Callaeas wilsoni | reverse complement strand
CGTGGCGGTGCCGCCCGCCCCAGTTGCGGCGCGGCGTGTCCGGGCCGCCCGTGGCAGCGCCCCGCGGCAGATGAGGCACGCGCCGGCCTCATTACAATGAGAATGGGCAGGCTGGAGGGGCCATGTGGCAGCAACAGTTTGCAAATCCCCCCTCCTTCTGTGCGAATCGGGAAACATTTCCAAACATTTGTACCCCAAATCGACCACATTAACACCCCTCCGAGCGGCGCTCCCTGGAGGGATGCTCCACGCTACGGGCATTTAGGCAGAAACAAAACAAGCAAGACGGATTTTTTCTCTTCTTTTCTCTCTCTTTTTTTTTTTCCTTTTTTTTTTTTGCTTAGAGGCTCTCGGGGTGTGTCAGCGCTGAATCGATGCGCAACTTTCTAGCTAAGGGGTTTTAAAGCCATCGGGGAATCGGTCTCAAAAAGTGGGGCTGTACACATGGAAGGGCTGGCGAGCACTGAATAAATGGGCGAGTCTCTGACTAAGAGATCAAACTCACTCAGTGATCAAAAAGACCAGCGAGGCCAGCCCCGAAACAAACCGCAGAGCCAGGAAGCAGGAACGCTCCCGAGAAAGGCGCGCAAGGTGAATAGTAAAACACCGCACCGCGCTCGTACAGGCGCTAGGGATGCTGCGCTGACCGACAAAATTGCTGTGATAAATTTGACCAAGTGTGGGACAGCCCGCGGGGCTCTGGAGTTGCGAGGGGTTTCTGGACGCCCCGCAGCCCAAGAGCCTGGGGGTGAGGGGGTCAGCTCCCGGGGAAAGGTGACTAAAGGGCTCCAAGGCGCGAGTGCGCCGCTCCCCTCTCCGCGCCCCGCGCCCCGCTCCCAAATGAGTGCGGAGAAGAGCAGGTGAGTGGGCAGCGGCTGGCGCTGAGGGCAGCAGACGGAAGTGAAAACCCGTGCCTCTCGGGCATCCACACCGCTCCTGGGCACAGAGAAGGGTCAGGGGCTCGTCCCCTAGGTTAGGGGAAAGGGGAAGATGCAGGACGCCCCCAGCTAAGTTTGACTCGGCCGGGAAGCCAGGCCAGCCTGGCTGTGGCTTCATGCTGCTTTAGAGTTCAGCTTGGAACACCTGCGACACAGGGGAGGCAGGGACAGCGTCCACCTCGGGCGTATCCCCTTCCAAAAACCCCGGGTGGCACCACAGCACGGCCAGAGCATCAGGCAGCTCCTGACCCGGCCGTAGGTACGGCTGCTCTGTATCTTTAAGACCTTAAAAAGCAGCCCAGCAGAAGCCACGCAGAAAGCGCATGGTGGCAACATTACCGGGAGCCGCTTAAGCCCAGACCCACGCCCCGCGGGAGTTTTCCCCCGTGGGTCAAGCGGGCAGATTAGAAAGCGTGGAGCCTTTAGAAGAAGATAAAAGCGGGGCTGATGGTCGCGATGCAGGTGCTGCTGGCTGCGTCTGTGCCGGCGATAGCGAGCACTCCGCAGTTCCCTTTCCCGGGGTTTGGCAGCCTGAGAGCAGCAGGACACGGGCGGCCGGGGACGGGGGGGCCCGGGCACATCCCGCGGGTGGACGTCCCCCCGGGAAGGGAGGAGGGCAGCTTGGCATGAGGGCTCGGGGGGAGGGATGGCTTGGGCAGGCTGGCAACTTTCACCCGCCCGGAATTAATTAACGTTGTCTCGTTAGCGAGATGCGTTTGGCCTGGCCACGCGTATGCCGAGCTGGGCCAGCCTGGAGATAAACCGGCAGCAAATGGGGCGCGAAAGAGGGGAAGAAAGCGCCCTGACCTCGAGTAAGTGAGCTGGAGAGATAGGGAGCAGGGTGGAAAGGACGGGGAGGCAGAGACCACCGGGTATGTCCGGTCCAGTCCGTGCCCTGCATCCCGACAGGGGCTGCGAGCACCCCACTGCCGCCCCTTGGCAAAGCCGGGGGCTCTGCGGGCTTTCCCCCCGTCCTGAGAACAGGCATACCTCGAACTGAGCCGAGGATCTTAGGGGAGGTGGTTCGGCTGTTGCTCTCCAAGCGACCCAGGATGGCGTGCTGGGCACAGGAAAGAGTTTGCAGGAGTTGCGCTTCTAATCTGCTCCCGGCCGACTTCCAGGCTCAGCTGTTTGATACTATTAGAGAAACTTTTTTTTTTTTTTTTTTATCTGAACTCTGTGCGTGTGTGTCAACATGCAGCAGGTGGTTTATTATATTCCCCTGTTATTATTTTATTACGGACTCTTTTTATAGCTGCAATCAAAATAATGGTCTGGAGTTTCGAGGACGATTTAGCGTCTGTTTTGCACTCACTCGAGCTTCTGAAAATTTTGCTTTTGAGGGGGACGACATATGGGGAGCTGGAGCGACTTGTGGTCCTGCCAGCAACAAGCAAAGCTAGGTGCAAGGCTTGACTCGAAAAGCAGTGGCCACCCAAGGGCAGTTGAGCGGGCTGAGGAGTGCTTGGGGGGCTTGCACCCCTTTCGTCAGATTTGAGGGAAGGCAGAGGCGGCAGCTCTTCTCCAGCCGCCAAGGTGCACTCCGCCAGGATCGCAGAGAGGTTTGGCGGAGCTGTGAAAAGCAGAGATGAGCTTGTCTTGCTTTAACCTACATTGGCTCTGGGTCCATATGGTAGATGCTGCCTGTGGATCCTCAGCACCAAAGCAAGGCCCTATTCTTGCGCGCCGCCCTGCTTGTGCCAGATGGTGCCTGGACCAAGTGGCCATGCGTGGGGTGGCTCTGGTTAGCCTAATAAACGTCCAATACAAGTCAAAAATCAAAACACACACATACTAACATCTGCTAGAGCCTGCAGTACCCAGCTAGCCTTTCAATACTGAATTAAAGAGCCCCACAGCCCTTCTGTTCCCCTAGGTTAGACACTCATTACCATTTATCAAGCACTGATGTTATCTGGCCTCTCATTTTATTTAGTACCGAAGCTATTAGCATCAGATTTGATTTTGACAGTTGACGCTGCTGCTGGTAAAGCCGGGATCTGGCCGGGTGGATCCCTGCAAAATTCCGAGTTCATCAGCGGCGACACATTCCTCCTTCCCACTTGTTTACGAGGCCGAGACAAAAGAGCTCGTCGTCTGTGCCTCTCTGCCTCGCGGTTTATCTCCATCACGGACACGGCTCCCGTCCGCACAAACATGTACCCCAGGCGGCAGCCGGGCTACTCGGGACGGAGCCAAGCCAAGGGTGCCCGGCCACGGCTGCGCTCCCTCGACATTGTCAGAGTTTGTGCCTCCCGGCTTCGGCTTTCACAGGCGCAGTGGGGACCGGGAGAAGTTTTAATCCTCTTTTGGTGGCGACCCCGATTTCTAGCCTGCTCCTCTCCCCAAACCAATCCACGGCGGCGGTGCCCGTGGCTTTCCCCCACACTTTCTCTGCGAAGCCGTGTCGTGTCCCCTCCAACCCCGGCCCTCTCGGTGACACCTCGGGCGTTTGCACCCTGGCCACATCCTGGGCCAAAGTCGGTCTCCAGGGAGAGCAGGCACTTTAAATGTGCGAGGGAGCACGACGGCCTGGGAAGTTTGACTGGAGTGTGCCCTCCCCATGCTGCCTCACCTCCAAAGGATACAGATCCCCAGCTTTCCTCATCTCCCCCAAAAGAACTAGGAGTGGGGAAGCAACGCTACGAGAACAGACCCTTTGGGAGAGCAGAGGGGCGGAAGGGGACCGGCAGCGCGCTGCGCCCCGCGTTGCTCCCCAGGTGACCCACGCCGCAGAGGCCCGCAGCCTGGCGCGCCGGGCGCTGGCAGAAAGGTGGCAAGACCTCATTACCATACAGCTGAGGGTTTATCTCTCCCTCCCTCCTTCCCTCCCCCCTCCGGCCTCCCATCCATTTAACAAGCTGAAATAAAAAGCCACATGAAAGGCTTTCTCTGTGCTTGGCTTTAATGAGGGACACGCGACCCAACAATAAGCGCACGCTGCAATCAGGCCAAGGGCTTTATGGCACACGCCAGACCGCAACACGCCCGCGGCCAGGCGGCCAGACACGGCCCGCGGCCCCGCTCCCGTCCCGCTTGCCTGCAGGCACCTGAGTTTTCCCCTTGCCCATGTTTCTGGGAGCCGGGTCAGCCCGGGAAAACCCAGCTCCGTCCCTGCTGTCGACCCCGGCCACCTCGCAGGAGCGCTCGTTCGCCACCGAATTCGGAAGGGCGACCGAGCGCCCGTCGATCCCCGCCGTGCCCGCCTCCCTGCCATCACCCTCCCCTTCCTCGGTGGGCTCCGTCAGTCGGGGTCAGGAATGGGGCCGAGCCTGCGGCACGGGCGCCCCAGAGAGCGCTGCGCCCCGGGTGCCGCCCCGGGTGCCCGTCTGCCGGGCAAACACCGTTTTACTTTTGGTTTCTACCCGCGGCCAGCCCCCGCCGGGCAGGGCAGCTCCTGCCCGCCGGCCGGCCGCGGCTGCAGGGCACCGCGCCGCCCCGTCCCGCCGCCCGGGAACGGCCGGGGAGGGGGGACACGCGTGGAGTCGAGGGGTGGAGGGCAACGGGGAACTAACTAACTAACTAACTAGCGTATTTTTTAAACATTTCATCCTCTATTGTTCGGCCGCCGTAGAAAGCTGCCCTGTGGAGAGGCGTCTGATTTTCGAGGGAACTCTCTCTCCCAGTGTGAGCGCCGTAAATATCTCAACAGATGCTCGGCTCGTTCGTAATCAGCTCGGCTCCTCGGCGGGCAGCGCGGCAGCGGCGGCGGCGGCAGCAGGGTATTAATTCGGGATATGAGGGCTCTCCGCAACATTTGGTTCTTTTTTCCAGAAAGGAAAGATGGAAAAGGGGAGGGATCGCCCGTGAGTCTGACTGACAGTTTACATAATGAGCTTGTGAGGATGCGAGGCAACTATATAAACAGCTCGAAGCGAAGCAAGTTTTCCATTTACTGAGCGCTGCTAGCACCGGTTAAAGGAGGAGCGGTTCCACACTAAGCACTCCCCTCCGCGTCTCTCACCAAACCCACCCGGCTTTGGAGTTTATAAAGGCGACGACAGTGATCAGAGGTCGGCGGCTGGCTGCAGGATTAATTCCCAGAAGGGGACGGATCGACACCTGGATTTTACCTTCCGATTTCTGCTGGTGTTCGGGGAATATTTGGAAGAGCAGGTTGCTCCAGGAGAATCGCCGTGACGCCTCTCTTTTCTCCCTCGACCGAGAAGCGCTTGCTTGGTCCATTTGAGGAATACAGAAGGAAAACTAAACCCACTAAGAACTGGAAGCTCGAATAACACAAGGATGACAGCCTTGCGCATCTTTGGCTTGACGTTTCTGTTAACGATTTTGCAGCAGGTAATCGCACACGCAAAAAAAAAAAAAAATAGGGTTCGCGAAATGTAAAGTGGGTGATGGAAGCAAGTTTGCATGGCAAAGCCGGGTAAGGTCTGATTTGGCTATTTTGTGTGTCTCCCCTTTGTGCAGAGGGTGTCCGGCTCCGGCGTCTTCCAGCTGGAGCTACACGAATTCGTGAATAGCCACGGGTCTCTGGCCAGCGGGAAGCCCTGCTCCCCCCACTGCAGGACCTTCTTTCGCGTTTGTTTGAAGCATTTTCAGACAGTGGTTTCCCCGGGCTCCTGCACTTTCGGCAGCATCATCACCCCGGTTCTGGGAATAAACTCCTTCAGCATCAAGGATACAGAGAGATTTGACAGCCCCATTAAGCTGCCCTTTAACTTCACGTGGCCGGTGAGATTCCGCTTTAAACCCGATTGCGACGGTGGGGCAGGAGGGTGGCAAGAGTAGGCTAACCGCGGCGGGCTGAGAACCTGAAATGTAAACAAACTACTTTTGCCTTTAGACTTATGTCCAGAACTTCCTTTTAAAAAAGGGGGAAAAAAGGGGGGGAAAAAAAAGCGCGATGAAAAATCTCATCCAGACCAGAAGCACTTGGGATAATCAATGTTATTAAGAGAAATAAAGCAAGGGGCTGGGGGGCTTGGAGGTGGGGATGTATGTCCGTGGTCTCTAGGAGGGAAGGAAGGAGGGGAGTGGGTAGCCGCGGGGAGAGAGTGCAAATGCGGGGCAGGGCAGGGCCGGGCAGTGCTGGTGTGCGGTGGCGCGGTGGGGCGCGGCTCGGTCCGGCCGTGGCGCGGTGGGGTGCGGGGCTGACGCTGCTTTCTCTCCCGCAGGGAACCTTCTCCCTGATCATCCAGGCCTGGCACGCGCCTGCCAACTACCTGCCGGAAGGTGAATACTGCGCGCGCCGCCGGCAGGGGGCGCCCGCGCGGCGGGAGCGCCCTCGGGCCCCGTCCCGTGTGTCCCCCCCATCCCAAACGGCCCCCCCGGCTCAGCTGTTTATACGATAACTCCAGGGCCGGCTTTATCCCACCATCAGGAGCCGGTCCCCCAACGATATCCATCAGGGGCCGCTTTGATTCTGCCCCGGCCTAATCTCCAACACAATTGCGTTTCCTCCGGTTTATTTTTGGCGTGGGAAAGCGAGGCGGGCTGCGGTGAGAAAGCCGGGAGCCTGCCAGCAAGCCCCGTCCGCCTTTTCCTGTATTTTACACCTTGCTCGAATTCCGCCCTTTGGAAAGGAATAATGGCTTTGGGATGTTTTTCTGAGAGGAGAGGAAAAGGATATTTCACAGCAGCCCTCCTTTCACAGGCCCCTCGGCTGCGTCCCCTTGGCCACGGTTCGCACACCCTGGTGGCCACCTTTTTGTACCCTTGCGTACACCAATATCCACACGCGTGCCTGTGTATATGTATATCTGCGTAAATGCATGTATGTAAGCGTGTATGTGCACGTATGTGTGCGAGCGGGGTATCCCGCTCCGCTGGCCCGGCGGGCGCAGAGCCGCTGACCCGCGCCCGCTCTCCCGCAGGCTCCCGGCCGCCCCCGGAGGAGTGGCTCATCAGCCAGGTGTCGATCCAGCGGTCGCTGTCGGTGGGCGAGGACTGGTCGCAGGACATGCATCAGGGCCCGCTAACCCAGCTGCGCTACTCCTACCGCGTGGTCTGCAGCGAGAACTACTACGGCGAGAGCTGCTCCCGCCTCTGCAAGCGCCGCGACGACCGCTTCGGCCACTATGTATGCGCGGCGGACGGGAGCCTGGCGTGCCTGCCCGGCTGGGCCGGCGAGTACTGCACCGACCGTGAGTGCCCGCGGGCAGCGGGGCGGGAGGGCAGCGCCGCGGGCGTGGGCCGCGCCTCTAAAGCTCACGGAGGCCTCCCGTGGCCCGGGCCGTGTTTTCATGCCGACCTCTCCACTCCCTGTCTGGAGAGGCAAAGTTGCGCGCTGAGGACTTTGCCCCCTTTGGCTGCAACCACCCAACGCTGTGCTGCACCTCTGCGAGCCTTAGCAGCAAAGAGTGAGCTGGCAGGAAAGGCACCTTGGCTGATAGCCCTGAGTAGCAGTAGCTGTTGCAAGGTAAAAGGGTAGCAGCTTGCTCACCCAAAGTCTGCCACCAACCATTCCTGCAGCCAGAGGACATGAGACAGGTGTTGCAGTGTAGCAGTGGGAACCTTTACTCTGAGCTCAGGCTACCATTGGGTTTTTTCAGCCTTTCATTAGCACAAGCCAAAGCCGCTTTCTCTTGCTGCTTTTCTAGCAAGAGTTGCAAGAGTTCATGTTTGTTGCATAAACAGAAAAACTAAAGGACAACTTGTCAAGTGTTGGCTCTCCCTGTTCACTTCCTCCTGCTCCAGAACTCCCTGTACCAAGAAGTTTTAAAACAAAGTTTTAAAAGTGTAAAACTCTTTTTTTGAAGTGTTTTAAAAAGCTTTTTATCCTTTAAAAGTGTCTTCTGTAGTGACATGTGTATTTACCTAAACATTTATGCTTTTTTTATGTTCTCTTCACAGCCATCTGTCTGGCTGGATGTACCGAACAGAATGGATATTGCAACAAGCCTGGAGAGTGCATGTGAGTAGATGGCAATTGCAGCCTGAACATCAGTTAAAATGTCACCTTGTAATAGAAACTTAAACTCTTCTCCATGTCATTAATGTTTTAACTGGACTTTTCTTTTAGCTGCCGTCCTGGTTGGCAAGGCCGCTACTGTGATGAATGCATTCCCCATATAGGCTGCCGCCACGGGACTTGTAAAACACAATGGCAGTGCATATGTGATGAAGGATGGGGTGGCCTCTTCTGTGATCAAGGTTAGTTCTGAAGCTTGCACTTTCAGCTCTAGGTTGGGTACTCCTTAGTACTGCTCTAAGGAATCTGACCCACTGGATCTGGAATTAAATCTCTCCAAGGTACATGTTCACAGGCATCTGTTTGTAGCACTTCAGCCTTACATACCAGTTCTTGTAGTAATTTTGCTTGAAAACAAGGAAACCTTTTTGGTAGCTGCAGTTTTTCTCTTGCAAAAGAAGTTTCTCTTGGAGAGAGACCTAACAATTTGGATGAGTGTTGAACAGACAAGTTTTCTGTGTGCTCAAGCTAAGTTTAACTTATTCCTTGTACAAGTATAACAATTTACTAAACAGTTTCCAGCAGCAGTAAACACCATCATTTGGGCCTTCCTTATTTTGCATACAAGGAAGTTAACTCATGTGATAAGTCTGGAGCATGAGAGAAAAATCATGTAAGCAAGAATGAAAAGTACAGGTTCCATTTTAAGGTACACCAGACCACTTCCACCTATTCAACCCACTGAATCACTGAACCGTAGCCAGATGAGCAGTCATGTCCTCAAGGCCATATATGCACTGCTGGCACTGAGATCATTAAGTGCTCAAAGCAGGCTAAGTGTTTCCAGGACAGTTATAGGATTAAGATGGTGAAGGCTGAATTAAGCAGGAAAAGTAAAGTTGCAGAGATTTTTTCTGCTTATAGTTATTTATTAACCAGTTGCATTCAAATTACTCTATAGTATTTATAGAGATAACAAAGTTTTTCTACCTATGTCCTATGAATTTATGCTTAACGTCTGTCTCAAATTTAAAGGAAAAGAAAATTAAAACCATCAAGCTTGGCAGAGCATTTGACAGTTTAATCTACTAACATCCATAAAGAGAGCAAATAAACAATAAAAGACTTCTGGTGTTTGTTTAAATCTCAAAGCCAAAACATCTTTTATTTTTCCTCCCTGCCTCTCCAGAATGTGCCTCAGAGCACACCTTTTAAAGATGGGGCTCACTCTTCTAGTGTGTAACATGTTGTACATGAAGTGTCCATAGTGCTGTGGTGTGTCTTTTGGAGAACACATGCTTATGAAGTACATTTTCCGATTTGGTACCTAAATCCCATTGCAGCTAACAGTTTTATGTCCACAAAAAAGGGAGAATATACTAAAACAGGAAGAAACTTAAATTTTTGCCAGCTCTCTCAGAATTCAGACCTCAAGTGATAGATGGTAATCTGATTATTACTGATAATAACCTGGATAACAATCTCCAGTATTCCTATTGATAGCAAAATGAAATGCTTCATTGGAAATTCTGTCTTTTTTGTTGACTAACAGCGTTTTTGTATGTATATCTTTTCTCAGCCGTCAAAGACGTGTTCTCCTAACTCCTGCTATCTTTGCAGATCTGAACTACTGCACTCACCACAGACCATGCAAAAATGGAGCAACTTGCATGAACACTGGCCAGGGCAGCTACACGTGTGCGTGCAAACCCGGCTTTACCGGCATCGACTGCGAACACGAGATCAGCGAGTGCGACAGCAATCCCTGTAGGAATGGCGGTAGTTGCACGGTAGGGGCATTTTAAATGTAAAGCCTTTGTGTGAAGCAAGCCCCGGTGTACCTTTTCAGAAATGGTTCTGTAACAACATAATGGGAATTCGATAGGACACAGGTTCATTACTGACGCTCACAACTATCATACTGAACCCTTTCCGAGAGGTGTCAGGGGAGGAAGTCTGTTACAGGAGGAGATGTATCATCTAGATTAGAACTAGTCAACTGATCCTTGGGTTTCTGTGGCAGCCATTATGAGAACTTGGCAAGATCCAGGGTTAATGAGGGAGCAGATCTGTTAAAAATAAGCTTCTCAAACCACGCTTCATACAGAAATGCACTAAGTCTGTACTTTAATAGCAAATAAAAGAAAATTTTGCTTTCTGCTATGGGAAGATAGTGCCAAACAATATGGGGGCAATCAGCTGAAACTTCCCGTGAAACAGAATTCCACACTTTTAGATTCCTGTAGTTTAGTGTTTCAGCCTGGTTTTGGACCCAGTTAATGATGGATTCTTATCAATGTTGGATTGGTAAAAGCTGATTGATTATAGATATCAAATGTAATCTGATGCATGTTTAGATTAAAGCAAATGGCACAAGACCCTACCTCCCTTCTCCCAAGGCCTTGGACATACAGTACTTGGAAAGAAGAAACAGTTTGTTATGATTTAAGTGATGGGACTTACCCAAGCCAAAGCAACTTAAACCCTTGTGAAATAAAGAAGGGCTCTCACACTGAGGATAAATGGCCTGATCACAGCTGTGAGGTCAACACATACCACTCTACTCTGGGAAGACCTCTGGGAAGACCTCTGGATCCCACTAGACAGTAGTGATGTTAGCAATGTTTTTGTCTAGCTGCAAAGGGGGACCCTACAACTGCATCTGCTCTGCGTGCGTAGCTGCACGATTACTCCTGTGCACTGAGTACGGCTGATCCACAGCTCTATCCCTTACAGTCCAACCTGCAGTTCTTTACTCTCCTGATGTCGCTTTTGCCGCATCAGGCTGTGTATGCGAAGGGACCGAACAGTGCTTGCTGCTGACCAAAACTAATCGTGCAGGGGGCTATCATTTGTTGCCGTTGAATAACAGTGGCCTAATGTTGTGTTTTGCAGGATATGGAGAACGGTTATCACTGCCTGTGCCCCCCTGGCTACTATGGCACTCACTGTGAGCACAGTGCTCTGACGTGTATAGATTCTCCGTGCTTCAACGGTGGCACGTGCTTGGAAAAGGAACAAGGGGCCAGCTACACTTGCGTTTGCCCTTTCGGCTTCACAGGGTCAAACTGTGAAAAAAAAGTAGACAGGTGCACAAGCAACCCCTGTGCAAATGGTGAGTCTTTTTGTCAAAAAATCTCATGACCCTGACTCATTTGTGCTTTTCAGTGCAGAAGTGATAGAAATCCAATCTGACCTCTACTCTTCCTCTAGAACATTAGTCACTCTCGCCTGCTGTATTCCACATCTACCCTAATTTTAGTCTCTTGCTGGAGCAGGACTTTCACTGGCATTTTCTGTGCAACAAAGCAATGCATGAGGTTTATCATATGATGGGGAAGATGGCAGAATTAAATTAAATTAACTCTATTACATATTTAGAAGGGGCATAATTTTAAGGCACAGTGATGCAATTAGGTAAAGTAGAATGAACTTTTAGATGTGCGGTTGTTTTGTAAAATAACCTCTCTCTTCTTGAGGTAGCATAACATGCTGACCAGGGAAAGGTTTAGGTTTCTGAGTGAAGTGCATTGCAAACTAATTCTTCTTTTACTTTTTTCCCCTCAGATGGTAGCTGCTTTTACCTTGGGCAGATTCGTGTGTGCCGCTGTCGGGCTGGTTTCTCTGGTCAGAAATGTGAGATAAACATCAATGATTGTGCCAGAAACCCATGTTCCAATGGGGGAACTTGTCATGATCTAATCAACGATTACACCTGCACATGCATGCCAGGCTACAGTGGCAGGAACTGTGACATCAAAACCAGAGATGAATGTGCTTCTGGGCCATGTGAGAATGGAGGCACATGCTACAGTGGACTTTATAGTGCCAACTTTGTCTGCTACTGTCCTTCTGGCTTCATGGGCAACCGCTGTGAATTGCCAGTTTATTCAGTGCCCGTTACACTTCCTCCTAAACCAGTCCCCTGGATTGCTATATCCATGGGGGTGGGGCTGGTGGCTTTGCTCATACTGTTCTGCATGATAGCAATGGTCATCAGGCAGATGAGGATGCACCCAGAGCAGGAGTTGGAGACAATGAACAACCTGTCTGACTTCCAGAAGGACAATCTCATTCCAGCTTCCCAGCTGAAAAACACCAATAAAAATAAAGACCTTGAAGTGGACTGTGGGCTGGAGAAATCAAACTACAAACCCAAGAACCATAAACTGGACTACAATCTGGTAAAAGACCTGACAAGTAGAGGGACACCGGAAGATAAATATTACAAAAGTGAAAAGTGTTTAGGAGAGAAGTCTCCCCTCCGACTACACAGGTGAGAATGCAGTCTTTATTACAGTATTTCTTAAAGCCACTCATCATCACATCACTCTAGAAGCAGGTGAGCATATGAGGGAAAAGAAACCTGAAGCGGTTAATATATGAACCAAACCAGGTCAAAGCCAGGAATCTTCATACTGGAGTATGTGTGTCATGACCAAGCAGTATCCTTAGCTAAGTCAACTAATTTGAGTGTTTGTGCAGGGTGCTGTTAGTATGGATACCGTGAAGCAACCCAGAGTGGCTAGGCCAGTGGTGAAAGTAAGAAGTGTCTTTCCTTCCTCAGTAGATCTTGGAGGAAAAACAGTTAAGGCATACAGTGATTAAAAAGAAGTATTTCACTTCATAAGAAGGCAAAATGGATCTGCTTACTGAGAAGAATGATAGAGTGAAAACAACTACTCTTTTTCGAAAGGAGAAAAGGGCGGTTATTCAGTGGCTTATCAGTCTTCTGATTCATGTACTAAAGGTCTTGTCTGGGATCTGCCTGTGGTTGTTACACTGAGGGCTCTGAGGAACGCGCTCTTAGGTTGGACGTGGCAGGAGCATAGGAAGACTCTCGCTGTTCCTTGCTTCCACTTCTCTAGCATAATATCCCGACACACAGAGAACATGTGAAACTTGATCCCACGCACTTCCCTTCCACACCTTCACAGCTATCTCATTCCACCGCTTCATATTCATGGTAGATTTTGAGAGTCAGGCTTGTTAGTAGTCAGCTAATGTTCTTTTTTCTCTGCCCTGCCTTAGTGAAAAGCCAGAATGCAGAATATCAGCGATATGCTCTCCGAGGGATTCAATGTACCAGTCTGTCTTTGTGATAACAGAAGAAAGGAATGAGTGCATCATAGCCACAGAGGTAAGAAGAGAGGTGGACAGGCATAAATTCACAAAGTAAAAGGGTAAAATATCCTTTAGTATTGTATCTGAGAAGGTTCCTTTATTTCTAGAGATCACGATGCTTTCCAGCATTTTCCTCTTCTCTTCTGCGGCCCACACAGAACATACAGTAGCGAAAAAAAGATTACCTGCTCTGGTTTTATTAAACCAGAGGTTTGGGGCTTAGATAAGTCAGTGGTAGATGAAAACACAGACCATCAGCCCATAAAAAGTCAGCACATTGTAGGATTATTTCCTCTTAAATTGGTGGTCAGAAAAAATGGAAATAATAATCGTTCTTAGGCCCATTGATGTAAAGCCATGTTTTTTCCTGTGAGTACAATGGATAATGTTTGTTCTGTGGAAACAGGCGAAGCTATAGATTTCTAGCTGAAGATGGAAAGTAGTGGAATGTGTTAGTGGATAGGCATAACAGCCGTTTAGGAAGTCTGTTAAAAGGTAATTTCAACCTCTTAGCATTTAAGCTCCAGATAAATATTCTCTAACAGAAGTCAATGCTGTTACTGATAAAAACATCTAGATTTTTATGTTATATTGGAAAGTTGGATACACAAAAAAAGGAAAGGCCTAAGACTGAACTTTAAAGACTTTAGAAAGCAGGTATTGAGGAACCAACTAGTTCCTGAAGACTTACCAGCCCTTTGGAAAAAGTCTCAGTGGAAGTCAAAGGCAATTTGATGCTAACCAACACCTGTCTTCTTCAGCGTAGCCATCTTTAGGACTACTTTCACCCTGCGGGAAATAGAAGCTTGCTGTGCCATACAGCAGTGATCTGTGAAGTCAGATCTGCAGGATTTAGTCTCCCTTTCCAAGGTGGATATCAGATTTCCCCTTGAAAGCAAGCTGGAACACAAGTCAACCAACAGTACTAAAAGTTTAAGACTAAGTGAAAGGATTCAAAGATACAAATGACAGCTAGACGCTTCATTCCCATTAAGTGACCTAAATACTGTATCTTTGAAGATATTGCTGACCAAAGCTAGGCTCCCAAATTTACATCAGGGATCTCCAGAAATGTTTCTATTTTCCGAATGACGGCCCCTAGAATCTCTCTCCACATCATTCAGGCTTAATGCTTCTAAACACAAGCTATTTAACTATACCATGTGCTTTTCACAGAGCCCTAATGTTAAGCACCCAGGTTTGTAAGCATTCTCTCCCTCAGGCCAGGTAGAGAGGCCACTCACCACACAGATGTCTTTTTTTTGCTGGTGATTCTTTGCCTCTGGACTCAGCTGAAAACTGAAAATTGAGCACTGAGAATTAAACTGCAGTAATGTCTGGCTTAAATTGCTTTGGTTTGACATAGCTGAATTATAGTTTGTTAGTTCTGCACTACTCTGTATGTTGTGATTCCTTCTCATTCCTGGTGTTATTTTATATCCTGGCAGGTATAAGACTGAAGATCAGCCCATTTGCACCTCAGATTTGGTGATGCCAGTAGATGGACGTTCCTGCTGCATTGTTTACAATTCAGAACTGGATTGGACTGTTTTTAATTACATGCAACTTGCTGCTCTCAGGCGGAGGATGGAACTGAGTGAACTGGACAGACTGTGAATTTACTGAAAGATGCAATACACCTTTTTGTTCTTACTGCCCTTGTTTGAAGTTTGATACCAGAAATCTAATTTGCTATTGAAAAGGGGAGGCAGAGGGAAGAGAGAGGTTAAAAGTGTTGGTGTTTTAAAAGATGCTGAGGCCAGTTCCTCATGGACAGACCCCTGGCTTTCCAGAACTCTGGTTATGGGAGGTGCTGGTAGATAAAGAGGCACATAACTGTCACAGATGTTGCCATGGAAGGTGCGAAGCAAGACACATTGCTATGCAGATAATGGATACAGTATAAATGAGGTCTCAATTTTTTCTGGGTTTAAAAGTGCCTATAATGTGTCAAGAGAATCTAACAAGCCCAAACAGAAACTTGACTGCTCTTTTTGCAGTTACCTGAACAGTACTGGGCAGAGGTGGTTGATATTTCCTGCTACACATCCATTTGCGTCTCCTCTCTCCTGCTGCGTGTACTGGAGACTGTGTAAGGGGTGAGAGGAGGAGGAGAGAAGAAAACCGAATTTACATGTCATCTCATTTGGTGATGCTTTGGAGAACTGATTGACTCAAGCCACGATGTGGGACATGATTTTCGTGCAAGTTGTGATAAGGAATGTGTACTGCCTTGTCCCCACTGATAGGGAGGAGGTGTGATCCCAGCTCTATATAAAGCCTTACAAATGCGTTTAAAATCAATCAGCTCCTAGAACCTTTATGTGCTGAGCTGTCTCAGCTGTTTTCATGCCCTTTGCACTACCAGTGATTGTGAATAGACATTACTTCTTTTCTTCTCCTTCCTCATTCTCTTCCCCCTGCCTTATTTTGACGCAAATTCGGGGGTTTATGTCGTGTTTCTGAATTAGGTGCCACCTTTTACTGCAAATAGTCTCAAAATTGCAGCTGTTACTTTCTGAAGAAGCAGCAGCAGTGCAACACAACCCACTTACCCCCCCATTTCTCCATCTGGTTGCAAAACTCCAACTCTTGTTCTTCATCCCGGTTCTAAATGCCCAGTAGTGAAGCACCCACTGAGATGCCCTCTGCCAAGGCAGGTGGAGATTAGAGTTAGAAGGTTTTAGGCTCATCCTGTTTCTTTCATACCCACCCACTGCTACATGGAAAATATGCTCTGTCTGTCCCTGGAAACCAGAGGCGGGCAGAAGCTCCTTTCTTCTATACATATTTACACCTCAGTGGAAAGTGCCGTGACACTCATGAATGAGACCAGGGCATGGGGCAGAATGAGGAGGGAGAAACAAGATCTCTTAGAAGAAACCTGGACTGTGCTATCTCTCTGACAGCGATATTCCTGCCCTTGTAAAGCCTGTTGTTGGACTAGCCCATCTACTCCCTTGAACTGTGCAGACAAGACCCCTTCGTATTGTCCACTACTGACCTTCTGCTCCGACCACGTAGGACCATTTTGAAGATGACCTTCAGAAATCAATAATATGGGTTTTAGTTTGTCTGTTTGTAGTTTATTTTGAAGACTAGTATTTCAGTAATTTAAAAAAAATCAGAAGCACTGAACTTTCTACGTTTTATAACATTATTTTGTATATAATGTATATTTATAATCAAAACAGAAGTGTAAATATGTTTATTACTTCTCATGTAATGTTTTTAATGTGATGACAAAGTTCGAATTTTATTTTTTTTTTCAAGCAATGAAAATACTTTCCTGCTACTACAAAGTTTACTGTGGTTTGTCCTTTTACACCTGTTATTCTGTGACAGCCAGAATAAGTGAAGCCCCCCAGAAGTAACCTCGCCTGCATGGTCTCTGCAGTCCTACATTTACATTTTGCACACCAACTGATGTCAGCTGCTTTTTACAAAAAAAGTTACAGTGTTAACACATGTCAACAAAGTTGTTCAGCTGAGTGGCATTCATCTGACATTTTGAAATGTTATACATATTTACATTGTGATAGATAATATTTAAATTACATATATACACACATATATCTATATATACACACATTCTCTTGCTATGGTGTGGGACCGAACTGTCAGGAAAGTTATTAATGCTTCACTCTTCCTCTCCCCTGACAACTCATGACATGAAAGATGCAGATTTAATACCATTTCAAAGTGGCTTAATAAATGCGTTGTCTTGGGGTTCACTTACAGAACAAAACACAATTACTATATTTTTAAATTCTATTTCTTTAAATACTTTTAATAAGATCTAAATCTTGTCCACAGGTTACTCTGGCACTGCATCTACATCTACACATGTAAGATTGTATCCTTGTTTGTTTGATTGCAAGGGCTAAGATTTGTCTTTCACTTGTGGGATTAGGGGGAGTTTCAGGCTTTCTCCTCCTGAGTTCCCTATACTACATCAGCAGCTGTGTTCTCCTAGGGCATCACAAAGTCATTATCCTCTACAGCCCTTTTGGAGGACATTTCCACCAAAAAAGTGTAAAAAGCACACTTGTATAAACACTCCCAGCAGGTTTAGTAGCCTTTGAAGCACATACATTTACAGGCAATTAAATCTCTCACTAAATCAGCTAGGTGCAATACAGCAAACATCTGAGTGCACAAAAGCAAAACTATAAGAACAGTAAACTACCGCTGCTCTATTTTAAAATCAGGGGTTTTTGTTGTTGTTGACAAAGTGCCAAAAAAGCATCTGAATATTGGATGTCTTTCCTATCTTTCCCCGAAATAAAATCTAAGCAAAATTTGCTTTTTTTTTTTCAAAAAATGAGAAATTAAAAACCCCAGTGACATTTAAAAAGCACCATAACAAATTCTTTTTACTTTGTCATTAAAATACTGCAAATATTCATAAGGGTCCTTCTGAGTATATTATTAAGGTTACATAAATACTGTTTACTTTGGATGGTTTTGTTTCTCCCTCTTTAGACCTTTTCACAGCAAAACTAATTTTCAAATCCCAGCTAATTTCCCCAGCTATCATAAAAAATAAATTTAAGACGAAACTCAGAAATAAAAAGCCACCTCCCCCTCCCCAAACATTCACCCTGTAGAGCAAATTATGAAAAACAAGCCATTGACAAAAAGCTGAGCAGATGCTCCCTGCTTGCAGTCCTTCCTCGGCAATGTGAAATAAACCCAACAGATGCCTCTCTTAATTGAGCACATGGATTACATACACACATGCACTCTGTCCTGCTTAAAACAAAACACACACAAAAATCAAACAGGAAAATAGACAGAGAACTCTTCCCAATGCCTAGGCAAGCAGGAATGCTCAGACCAAAAAAGACTTGCCTCTTCCTGCTCAAAACATGACAGGAAACTGTACCCATAGAGAGAAGGGAGTTGAAATCCATTAAGGCCTGTGGACCTGATTATGTAGATCCCATGGGGTAAAGCAGGTACAGCACATGCCTTTGTGTATCCACACAGGAGAGAGGAAAAAAAAAAAGCATCATCTTACAAGGAAATCTGTGAATATTTACTGGAGGCAGCACTGCACGATGCAGCTACCGGAATAGATCACAGATCCTACACAGGAAAAACAGGAGCAGTGCCTGCTTCCACACAGGGGGAGATGGAAAACATATGTGAATCTATGCACGTGTGCACATCCCCAAGTCCTTGCCAAAGAAACCACAAGCAAATTAGCTGAACACATAATATGACCTGGATTTAACCTACATCTTTGGCCAAAACCTCCCTCACTGAGGGCCACAGTGCACTGACTGCTCAGCAACCTGGCTGCCCCCAGGTAAGTACATCTCTGAGCCACAGTGTATGAATTCACTAGGAGGAGCTGAGACCCTTCTGGCTGTAAAGACTCAACCTCAGGTTCAGAGATTCTTCTTGAGGACCACAGACCATGTCAGGACCAAAATATCGTGATAAACAGTGCCTTTTCTCTTAACAAGCGTATAGAGTTCTCAGACCAAACTGTACAATGTATTGCTTTCAGCACCATTTGCAGTAACTATGGCAAGATTGTGGATTTGGCTCAAGGACTGCACCTAAACTTGGCATTCAGTTTTAAAAGACTGCCCAAATTCACTTGAAAGCCATGTGACAAAACAACAGTTTTAAGAATGGACTCTGCCTCTGAGAAACTCTTTCATGTTTCCTTGTATTAGTGCCTGTTAAAAACTATTCCACAGCCACGAAGAGCCCTTCAGTCTAAGTGATTTTGGAGCCGGAATGAGTGAGAGGGGTGCTGCCTCGGGCAGCACTTTGCCTGAGTTGTTTCATGTTCGGCTCCAGCCCTACATCACTTTCCTCTTTGACGACTCTGCTGATGAAGGGAGACAGATGCCGGGATATACCCGTAGCTATAGCACCCACTGGTGCTGAGACAACATGCAGCAGGACACAGCACAGGGCACAGAGTTTACTTAAGTTGGTGTGGGTGAGGGGTGCTTGTAGAAATTAGGGTGGATACAGGACATGCACGAGACGTGGCCCGCAACAGCTTTCAGCCTTGAAAGAGCTGCTGAGGAAGAGTAAATTAGTTATTGTGCAACTGCAGCCGCCTAGTCCAACAGATGAAGCCATCTCTGTAAAAATGTATATCAAGTATTTTCATTGCTCCTCAGTCTTTTCTTTCACTAATTTATGCTAAAATGAGAAAGGCACCATAGCTCACTAACAAACCTGCACTACAGCAGCTTAAGCGACAGTTATGTATCTGTGTTTGCCTGTCATTCCCTTATCTCACATAGCTGACCCATAAATACACATTGGTTTTACGCAGCAAATACGACACTCCCAGCACATTTTGCTCTCAATCCAAACTCCAGTTGTGGAGAATTGACATAACTCAGTGGCCCTCTGCCACGCTTCACTGTTTTCACAACTTCGATTTTACGCCCTCTCCATCAAGATTCCCTGCCCTCGTCGTGCCTCTCCCTCCCTGCCCTGCTCTCTCTTTTTAAGTTTTGCCAGCTCAGCTCCCAGAGCTGGCAGGTAATGGCCTTGTTGGCCAGTGACACCCAAAGCAGTGAGATTTCTCCTTGATCACTCTTAAATCTGCTCTAAACCATCCTACTCTGCTCTCAGACCTTCTCTGGGAAACAGTGTGACCCAGCACCATAAAGCCACCCTTTCTCTTTCTCCTCCCTCTGCTGGGCATTACCACTGCCATCCTCACTCCTCTTCCCCTGTACAGTTCTGGGGAATATTTCTGCAGCACAGTAGTCGATCATGCTGCAGGGTTAGGATGGAACTCTCTGGTCCATCAGGTAATTGATTGTGTACACAGCAATAATTTCAGATGCCAAAGCAATTGTTCCGCTCACCGCATTTGATTCCAAGGACCTTTGTACCTGCAATGTACTTTTGTTTGCTCCCTTTTAAATCTAGATGACAGACCATCACCTTCACGAAGGTGCTCCCTTCTCAGATACCTCAGCTGTGCCCTCCAACGAGCTTTTCAGCCCTCATCAGGAGATGCAAAGGAGAAGAGACAAAACATTGACCTGCTTACAAACCTCACCCAGCAGTCACTGCCACCCAGAGGTCTTCGCTGCCTTCCAGCAGCACTCCACACATGTCCCTGAGGAACCCGATAGCGACAGGCTCTGTGCAGTTCCCCCACACTGCAGGGGTGCACCCCTGGGCAAGAAGAGCAGGTAAAGTTCAAAAGTGCAGGGCATGGAATGGACTGGAAAATAACTCCTGCTGCACAAGTCTCCATTTCATTGTCCTCCCCTCTGACTGGGTCACTTCTGGCTGACATGTCATGTGAGAGGGGACACCTAGAGCTAAGGCACGTAGAGGTGTCTACATCTGGAGATAACATAGCCCTGGTGTTGTGTGACCTGCGTAGCACAGATGATCCCATGATTACTTTATGTCTTCCACGGTAGTGATGGACTTGCCTCTCACAGAGAGAGCAGCATAGTACATAATCACCATGGAAGGGCTTAATCCGTCTTCATTTCCTTTGCAAGCATTCTGCCTTTCCTCTTGCCCACCAAGTTGGAGACAGTGCTCAGACTCCATCTATCCCTGCAGCCAACCCACCCTGCCAGCTGCTCTGCATGAAGACCAGGCCATTCCCAGGGAGAGTCCCAAGGTTCAAAAGGAGCACCTTGCTCAAAGCCATGTTTTGCAAATACACATTTAAAGGAGGAAAACACACAGTTTGAGGAGAGGCTGTTTGGTGATGACATCTTTTAGCTGTACTTTATAGCTTATTTGTTGAATTGTTGCTGGCTTCACAGTGATTTTGGTGATTATATTTTTAACTAACTGCCTAGAAGGTCACAGAGGCACCATGTTTGTTTTCATAAATGAAATAGTACTAACTTGTGTTTAACATCCAAACAGACCTGCTGAGCGTTAGGTTTATAGCTGGAGAGGCCTTCACCAGTCAGAACAGGATTTGGCCATTCTTGGCACCATGCAAGAGCTCTGATGATCCCTCTACTGGGGCACATGGCTCCCATGGAGGTTTGTGAGCAGGGTTGAAATTCCTGGTGCAGATATGAATCACTGTGCATCTGAAATTACTTTTCTATTAACACTGTTTAATATTTGCCTTACATTTTCTGCTTTGGCAGAAAGTGCCAAAGCATTGCCAAAGCATTTTGTTCTTGATCATAAATTCATTTGTTCTCTGGAAGATTGTCAACAAAGAAACAAAAGACAATCTGAACAAAATGTATCTGGGGGGTAAAAACCCACATGAGATAAAAGCATGGTAATTAAAAAAGAAATGGCCCTGTTCTAATCCTCTCTTTCAATTCAGCCCACCAGGTCCTGGTGTTAGTTTCTTCTTCAATAGCTTCCCATCCTCTCATGCCTTCTTACAGTACAGAGGCTCTTTTCTTCCTCCCAATCCTCTCCCTTCATGAGGATTACTCTGATTTTCATGCTATTAATGGTATTTATGTTTGTCGTAAGTTGCTTAGGAGGAGGTTTTTGAAGTTCTTCAAAACTCTAGGCAATTCACAATGCCTGTCCAGGTTTCTGGAGGTAGAGTTCACTTACATCCTAGGAACAGGTAGAAATAACTGTGTGCATATAATTCCAAAAATGCCTTTTTTCATGGAGACAGTAATGTTAAGGAACCCTTGCATCAGATACACATTTTTCGAACATGAGGAGGAAGAATTTCCTTGCCGTTTTGGCAGTTGCTCCACAATCTGCTCTCAGTCATCTCCAGCAGATGCAGATTCATCTCACCTCACCGCAGCCATCCAAGCGTGAAGCGTCTCGTTTAAGCCAACCGTGTAGCTTATGTAGGGTTCATGGAGAAAGGTAGATCATTCCAGTGTTTGGTCCTGGAGAAGCATCTGAAATAACTGGGGGTGAAGGATGACGCTTGGAAGGGCCAATGCCATTAACTGAAACCTGACAACTACTTTTAAGATGGATTGAGCTGTGCAAGAGGCATCCTTAAGCATGAATTTGAGGAGCAGACAGTGCTTCTCTGAAGGGAGTGGGATGCAGACACTTAACCCCTACGTGTCCTTGAGGAGGTCTCCGTTTCTATGGCTGGCCATTTCTCTCTCCTGACATGTGAGGTGGAGTTGTTAATGCTAATGTGACTCCAAAGGATGTTGTGAGGGCTCCTTCATATCCTTCAGACTCCTCACGGCTGCGGAAGTGCAAATAACCCTTTACCGGTTTCGTCTTATTGTTTGAGTAGCCGCTAAGGATAAACAGCCTCGGGCACACCAAGCCATGGTACAGGTCCTGCAGAGCGGACACTGCTCCCGCCGCCTCCCTCACAGCGCAGCAGCGTTTTCCTTGAGTTTGAGCCCAAACTGGGCTGCGCTGTACTGCCATCATCGCTTCCTGTTTGTTACCTCACAACACCATTTCCCGTTTCCTGCCTGATTATGACCATGCCAACTGTTTTTCCCCGGCCTGAACCAGCTTCCCAGCACCCCCATTTTGACTCATACAAAAACACCATCATGGACACTGTCTTGGTGGCAGAGGGTGCTCCTGGCTGCCATGTGAAGTACAGGCCCCTCCCACTGTCACCCTCCTTCTCCCTGCCCACTTGGGTGCCCAGTCCCAAGCTAAAGAAGTGGGTCTCACACAGTCCATAAAGTGGAAGAGGACAAAATGAGGTGCTGGTGATTCCCAGGGTTTTATTGCAAACTAGCAGAAGGCAGCAAGGTACCCTGTAAACCATGAGTCAGCTGGACAGAGAAGCTGGTGACGCGAGAGACTCGTGAGGCCCATCTCTACAGACACCCTCTCCGTCACTGGGCTTCCTGCTTACCCAGAGACCTGGCACTGAGCTGCCTAAAGCAAACGCTTGGGAAATCACATTAATGCATCAGAGTACAAGGGGTTAATGTGGTCTCCAGTAGCTAGTCTCAGTGCCTCATCACCCCCATGGTAGAAATGCTTCCACTTCCATAGCTGAATTTGCTTTCAGCATCCAGACACTTCTGGTTATGCACTCTGTTTAGAGCTTATTAGCGTGTGGTTATTTTCTCATTACTTGTAATAAAGGGATGTTCCAAATCGTGTTTTGATACCTGAGGCAGCTGAGCCCATTCAGTCTCTTCTCGAATGTCACAGACTCTAAAGCTGAGGTGAGGTCCCTGGCTCAAGTGGGAAGAAAACCTTCCTCCTACTACTCTTTACACTCTTCTTTAAGCACCCAAGGAACCCATGGACCTTAGAAGGTGTACCTTTCCCACCCCTCCAGTACCCAGCTAATATACATTGCCAGTTACTTACTGTGTTGTGTCATCACTTTTCAGATATGGAGAAAAATAAATAGCCTTTGCAAACATACACCAGAGGTACGGTACTTTTAAGCTGGTACTTTTATTTCCATACATCTCACCTACAGCAGACAAAAAAACCCCACCAAACCAACAAAAAACAACATGTCTGTTATTTGTCCTGTCCTGTCTGTTTAAACTGTAAACTATTTGAGGAAGGACTTGTCCTTTGCTGCAGCTTTCATAGTATTCAGGTGTTTCAGAGATGCAACACAGGAAAGACCCTGGGCATTCTGAATTGCAGAGTGAAGACATGGAAGCAGCACTAACTGATCTATAACATAAAAAACAAAAGCTGATTTCCCTAGCTGACCCTGAATGAACACAATGTGCATGTTTGTACTAGGTGTTTTCTTACTAAAACACCTGGCAATAAGACTGTACCACTACAAGTGGTCCTTTTGCAGTATAAAGCTTTGTGACCATTCCATTTGAGTGTTCTTAAGATAAGTCTGAGCAGGCAACTGTAGCAGGGCACTTTCTGTACATTATATTTGGAATAGACTGTCCCACCACAAGTAACTGTGGGGCACACTGCTGGAAGCAGGCTGGAGAGGAATGGATCATGCCAGGTGAATCCAAACTGCCAGCATGTGAGAGTGGAGAGAGTGCTGGTGTGGAAGGAGCTCTTCACCATGTGCAAGCTGTTGCACTCTGATTTTGTCTTTGGAAAGCTGAGTATGTTCATCTGTACCAGAGAGTGGGGAGACCAGCAGGAAAAGGGAGGAAGTGTTTGCACCTGTTCCACAAGTCTTGCAGTGCCTCAGGAGCCAGCAGTACAGCATCCCTGACCAGCCCTGTTCAGCCAGTAGAGGTCTGTAGAGCCGGCACAGCCCGAGCCTGCAGCTGCAGGCTGTGAGGGCTCAGGGTAGGTGGCAGACTACATCTTCCCGTCACAAGGCACCTTAACTGAGCAGAACTGTGGGTCTCCTGGAACTGAAGGCAGATCTGAGCTCTGTCCCTGTGCACTGTGGTTAATGGGGAATAGGATAGTGGGGCTAACACAGGGTAAATATTGCAAGCAAGATTTGTGGCTGGAGGGGATCCCTTACTAATACTGGGAGTACAGGTGCATCATTGCATGGTCACAGTTTGCAGATGCCTGGCAAAAATGGTTTTTTTAACATAGTTAAAAAGTTTTGCACAGCTCTGGAAACCCAATGGCAAAGTCACAAGCGGCCATGGAAAGTGCACTGAGGCATTGCAAAATACTGCCTTCAAGGGTCAGGTTGGAAGAGAAGGTTGGAAGTTCCCAGGTCAGGGGAAGAGGGTGTGTGGCATCCAAACCCACATTACGGTACAGACAAGGTATTAGAACATTCCCCAGCAGCCAAGGGAAGGCAACTTGGGCATTTTCAATGAGACTCAAAGTTAACACCCTGTCTAAGCTGTAAGAGACAAACCAAACTCTACCCTTGGAGAAACCCACAGGGATCAGGGAAGTTATCCCCTGGCCTTGTGTGACTTATATCTGCGTGGCACATGATGCAGCCCATCGGGTAACACACATTAACTCAGTGCCAGCGTGCAGAGCCAGGAAGGGCGTCTCTCTGAAAGTCACTCCTCATGTTTCAGCTTCAGCCTGCAGCTCTAGCTAGGGAGCATTACTGCAGAGCAGCAGGCACGGGGAGAAAACAATCAGCATCGTTTCCCCTCAGTACCAGATTCCCACCCCACCCCAGGACCCTCCTCTGGGGTACTCCCTGGCCACGAGCTGGATTGGTAGGCTGCAGCTGCAGCAGCAGGAGGAGGAGTTCTTCAGTGACAAAAGGCAGGCTAACTCTGTGTGAGAGACAGCAAGTTGCATCTCTCCCAACCCACTATCACAAAACTGACTGAACTCAGTTGAACCAGAAGGCTGCAGAGCAGCCACTCTCCAGCTGGTGCTTTGAAGGTGCAGAAAAGCTTTCTGCTTTTCTCAGTTGTCCCTGCGCTTTAGAGGACACCTGTGCACCTGCTTCAGCAGCAGTGGGGTCCTCGGCAGCACTGGAACCCTCGGGGGGCAGGAATCGGCTCCAGACCTCCAAACAGCAGCCTGTACATGTGGCATTGTGTTTCTTGTCAGAGGCTCACTAACATACAGATGTTTAATCGGTGCCTCTAAGGTAAACAGGGAGAAAGGCCATGGAGTACAGAGCTTCCGAAGGTTTGCAGGAGAGGCAGCACTCCCGTCAGTGGGGCTGCAGGCTCAGAAAGCCTGACCCCAGGGCAGCCTGGAGGCACGTGGGAAGAGCAGACCATATGCTTCTTTATGTGTGGTTAAAGATGTCACCAGAACCCCTCAAGGTCCAGCACAGTTAGTCACTTCTGCAGCACTGATGTTTTGGGTGTGGCTGGTTAGCTTTTGTTTTCCTTTTCTCAGGCGCACACACATGCTGGAATTATACGAGTGAAAGGGCAGTTAGAACAGTTAAAGGGGTATTTGTAAGCCTACACCAGAATTAGGTAACAGTACCTGATGGGGAATGTGAGAGACAGAGAAAGAGGGTGAACTCTGCAGTGGGCAGCTGCAGAGCCTGATCAAGAATGGATACCCCATCCCTGGAAGTGTTCAGGGCCAGGCTGGATGGGGCTTTGGGCAGCCTGGTCTAGTGGAAGATATCTCTGTCCATAGCAGGACAATTGGAGCTAGATGGTTTTTAAGGTCCCTTCCAACCCAAACGTTCTAAGATTCTATGAAAAGGCATCCGAATGTCATAGCAAATAGCTGCACTGTGTACATTTACTTTGAAAAATATTTCTCACTGTCTACCTCTGCTTCTCTTTTATTTTGTTTCATTGCTTCAGACCCTGTTCCCTCCTTCCTGAGTAACTAACTGCAGCTCTCCAACCTTTTTGAGTCATGCTCCAGAGAGGCAGAGACATTCAAGGCACTGCTAGGCAGCCACGCAGGATAGATACCTCAGGAGAAGACACCACCCCAGACCTGCAGACATCAGCCATTTCCCAGAAAGGTGGATGCCATTCTCCGTATCTTTCTAAGTGCAGTTGTTCACTTCCATAAACACCACCTTTGTTTTAACGCTGTTAGTCCAGCCATCCTCCTGTGTCCTGTGGCAGCTAATGCCACAGGGCTGCAGTTGCCAAATGAAAGGGAACCTCTCTTCATGCAGGCACACGTCTGCCTTCAGGGTGCTGAGCAGCCTCATCTGTAATTTTGTAGAGCTGAGTGTTTAGGTCCAAAATGCCTTTGCATTAACCTGCATTGTGTGCAGTATTTGATGCACACATCTTGTGTTCTCCTCTTATTGTCTGTTTTAGTTTTATATAAAAAGCATTGCTAAACAGTTGCAGCATGTAATTTCCTGTAACCTGGATGGAATGTGTTCTGGAGTGTGAGGAAAGTTTGGCTAGTAGTACAAAGAACAACTGGTGAAGAGGCATGGACCTAATTTTCTTATTTCTCAGATAGCTTTCCTACTAATGTAATTGCACTGACTCCAACAGTTACGTTTGTGTAAATCAGGATCAGAGGAATTCAGGGTTAGGGAGCCACTCCCTCTCTTCTCTCCCAGTTCCTACCGTACAGTCTCTGCATCTGTCCTCCGCGGAATCCCCCCTGTTTCTCTGTTCATCATGTTCTCCATCAGGTATTGTTTATCCACTGTAGGTTACAGCAGGTTTGTACAGTGCTTGGAGATCCTGTGTCGATGGAGGCTGTGTTACCATTAAGGACAAACACCTCTCTGCAGCCCTGCCTTGTAATCCACCTTGCTGTCACTCAGCACCCTGTGAGGTGCGCCCCAGAAGATGGCATAGCTCCTACACTGACAAACTGAATCCTGAAGAGGCAGTACTGCAGAGACTCCTTTGGGCTGCAAACCCGCACTGCTGGAGCTGACTGCTTGACCAAACAGAGGTGTTACCACAGCATGGCGCTGTGGGTCCTGTGGGCACTCTGCACAAGGTTCATACTGAGGAAACAGTAGAATTAACAGAAAATAAGAAGGGTTGGTCTTTACCTGGTGCTTCACTGGGTTCACAAGCTTTCGGCATGAGTTCATTCTTTGTCCCTTCATCTGTGTCTCAACAAAAGGACTCGATCCCCACACTGACATTTTCACATGCAACACAGACATCTTCATAAAAAGGAGAGCAGCTCTGCCACTGAGGACTGTTTCAGTGCACAGATTTCTGCTTGCCTGATGTGAGACACACAGAGTTCCCATTCTCAACTGTTCCTTTAGGGAACAGTTAAGGTATGCTTTTTCTGATATTTTCCTGTGGGACCATGAGGACTGCTCAGGGGATGGGAGTGTTGTTAAGCAGTCATATGAGTCTTTTGAATAAGCCCATAAGGAATTCACACTTTAGGTCATAATTAAGTGTATTATATCTTTATTACCGCTGTACTGTGGGGTTTCCAACAGGCCACTGTCATGGACACAGGACTTGCTCTCCAAATTGTTATGAATGCCATAAGGAGAAGGTTTTTTGCATGGCTTCTGCTGGAATTCTCCAAGCTCAAGTAACTGCTCAGTATATGATCAGCTCTCTAATTCTAATGTTCAGTTAAAAATTCATCCATCATAGAGGATGTTTACAATGTAAAGGGAGATATGATCTTTGCCAGCTATGATTTACCATAGATACAGTGCAATAAGTAGGTACTTCTTGGCATGCACTCCGAGGCTGGACCAAGAAAAGCAGATGGGGTGGGGTTTTAGCTCTGTTTTGATTGGTTGGTTTGGGGTTTTTCTGGGTTTTGGGGTTTTTGTTTGGGAGGGGGGTTGTTTGTTTGTGGTTTTTGTATTTTTTGGTTTTAATGAATACCTCATTACTTCCACACTTTGTCTTCATATTCCAGGTCAGCAGCTGGTGGTGAAGTTTCAGAACAACCTTGAAGGATGAACCTTTATGCTCTTTGGACCACAGAGGAACTCACTTTTGATCTCTTTAAACCTCCTTGCTCACACTTTCTTGCAGAAAAATTCCTACTAGTTCCAGGATGACATTCCTGCCAGACTCTGAATGTCATCATATGGAGATCTGCTCCCACACAGAAGGGTGCAGAAAAGATGATGTGCTAATGAGCTACCTTCTTATCCCTGCTGTCAGTTCAGTGACTCTCCCTCCTCCTCTTCCCTTCCCCTGAACTGTAAATGTAATTGCTTTCCAGCAGCACTGCGAACAGCCCGGTCCATCTGCAACCCTGGAATCCCTCCAGAGGGCAATGTCTTGGCTTTTTGCTTCAAATTATCTTGTCTTTTCTTTAGAGGAGAAGGAAGGAAATACCAACCAGGGCACTGATGCAGCCAGACTGAGCAGTTGAAATGAGGCCAGGATCCCTTTTGCCATCAGACTACCCAGGCTGTCCTCCTGCCAGTGCTCAGCAGGCCAGTGCAAGCCTGTTGCCTGACTACCATGTCACCAGCACTGTTATTCTGCTTGGCAATGCTGCTTGTGCCCCTGAGCTCACTCCCCTCATGCACTTCTCAACACATTACCTAGCACCCAACCAGCAATATAATATCTAACACAGAATGTTAGCCCAACACTTAACTCCTCTCCCATGTTCCGCAAGGAACTTCACCATTTTGCATGCACAGGGCTCGGGTGCAGGCAAACAGGGTATTTGACATTGCTCACACTGGTTGCCAATTAAATCTGGGGCAAGCCACTTTCCCCTCTCACTCTTCCTAGGTGTAAACTGGGGCTAGTAGTCACTCCTCTGCCTTCAAGAGGGATAGTTAGACTCAATTAACTGGTGTAAAAAGAGTTCTGCGCATTACTAGAGGACACTGATGCAACATCTAAGCCTGCTCAGGCAAGAGGTATGCTCAGGCTAGAGCACTGAATAGAGCAAGGTCAACACAAACTTTGATGATACTTGTGGTCTGCTAAAGCTATAAAATAATTTCAGATGTCATGGTCATCAGAATCTTTCTTTCACATCACCTCTCCATATGCAGATTAGAGCTTGCTAAGAGGCACATGATGTGATTCTTGAGGCTGTCCTGTGCAGGGCCAGGAGTTCAACTCTGATGATCCTGTGAGTTCCTTCCAAACCAGAATATTCTGTGATTCTGAGTGGTCCTGCTTAGGGCACTTGGAAATGAGAAGAATGAGAAATCAGCAGACGAAAAAAACCTGCATGGGAAAAGGAATTTGCCTGCTCAGTTTTCTTAAGAGGATCCATAGGTACAATATTTGCCAAATAACAGTATCTAAGTGGTTCCTTTAATTTCTCTCATACAGAGGCAACATACCAGGAAAAAGATTTGTCAATAAAAATTTGACAAAAACAATGATGCTTTCAAACTGTGTTGTTCCCCAACTCCCTTGTTTATGAAATCTATGCCAGCCTTTTATAGCGTTTTCAATTTAAAGGGTCATATTGAGAGCTCAGCTCTGTTTCCTGCCCTGCCTTTGTTTCTCAGTTTCCCATTTGTAGCTGTTTTTTGACTAGATTGGTCACAAAGCATGAAATCAATTGTTTTCAAATCCAGTGCACTATGTTCTCAACAAACACACAGAAAAACTGGAGGATTCAGCTTGTAACTATTTTGATCTGCTGTCTTCTGGGAAAAGCCACATGTAGCCACCAGCTGGCCTTCCCACATGGATTTCTCCCACTTAAAGCCTCTTCAGATGCTCTTTAATGCTAATGCTCAGCCTTATGATGCAAACTTTGCCACACGTATCACAGATGCTGTAACATGCCACAATGACCCTTCTACTCAGTTACTGAGTCCTCTCACCGCACGTTCCACCATGAGCAATATATAAAATGTGAAGCTATTGCACAATCATATCATGATGCCTTCTTTCCATTACCTCCAGCACAGCACCTTGCAATTCCTCTTTAATTGCTCTCATTATCTTCCTCTAGCACATATATCTCTAAAGAACAGCCAAAAATAGCTCAAAGAAATTAGGCCAGTTCGGTTACAGGAAAGTGGCTGAAATTTGTCTGAGGAGTTGCCTCTCAGGCTCCACAGACGATGCTATGGAGTCTAGTTTTGACTTTTCTTTGGTGCATAACCCAATGTTATGACAGAGCTGAAAGACCTCACACCTGCTGATGTTTGCAAGAAGACACATGGCAAAGCTATGTTTATGTTCAACATACACCAAGTCACCCTGGCTTGAAAGGAGGAAGGTAAGAGATAGTTCTGGCCTTAGATTTGGTCTCTCATGTTTGTATTGCTTGACTGCAAAGAAGTGCAGTACATGGGCTTTGTTAAATGAATGGAGCCTGCTTCAGCGACACCATCGCCACTTGGTGCCATTCCATCACCTTGCAGCGGAATCTAAATCCTTCCTGCGGCTGCATTTAACCTGCCTATCCATGTATCCACCCACAACTGCTCTTCCACAGCCAAGCCCTTGTCACACAATAGTTGTCTGCTCCCCTTCACTTTCTCTGCTTACCCACAGAATCCAAGGGCTAAGAAATCCTAAGGCTCTACTGTGATGCTTTGCAGTACAGGGAAGGGAAAATTTTGTAAAGCCAGTTTAATGAGGCAGTTAAGGGAAAAGAGGGATGCTTGGAGGTGAATGTGCACTCTAAGGTAGTGTGGCATGAGATGTTACCTTAACCTGCTGAAGAGCAGTTTGCTTGTCCTGCTCCTTTAGGATAAAACATACACACAGCTCTGGAGAAGCAACAAGAAAAGCTGCAACTTTCCCACCATCTGGATCTAGAAGAGAACAGCCATCCACAGCCTTTGTTTGAGGAAACTTCCTGTTAGAGGCTCCCATTTCAGCAGAGAAGGTAATGGAGTGGGAAATAGGAGAAGAATAGGTGATGATGATTCACTAGAGATGCAGCATGAAACAGTCTTTGGGCAATAGTTTGATCACCACAGCCATCTTCAGGATTGGAGAGAAAAGGCACTGGCAGATTCGGAGGGATTCTTCCTACCTCTAACTCTGAAGACCTGTCTTATGTATAGGCTCAGACTCAAATTAAAGGAATCACTAACTGCTTAATCTTAAACACATGATTAAGTTCAGCATCAAGTGATTTAAACACATTCTTATAAATCTTCAGTCAGGAACCTCTGATCCTTATTTTCTTGTCTAAGCTTTAAAACATAGCGGAGTCTGATCACAACATTACACACGCAGATGGTCAGTCTATGTGACTGCCCATTCCACAGCTTAAGGCAGTGTGACACAGAATAAAGCTAAAGGCTTTGGCATTAGCCTGCAGTGACAGACTTTAGGAATAAGCTTCTGCCAACCAAGATCCTAGAGAGAAGAACACTACTGTCCTTTCACCCTGCATCCACCTCTGCATGAAGCCTCTCTCCTCCAGACAGTGCCCAGGTGCTTCGGCTGATGCTGCAAGGTCCCTGCTGCCAGGCTGGGGTCTTGGCAGATTATAGCCAAGTGCTGTGGGATTGGAAGTTGAGATTAGAGGGTAATTTTAAAAAGAGAAAATTATTATCCTAAAGAATCATTAACCTCTTAGAGGCTTTAAGGCAGCAGCCTTCCTATCTTAGCTAGCACAGATTTCCTAAAATGGGACACAACTAGAAAAGATTAAAATACACTGGAAACCACTCACTGTTCCATAACATGACATGTATGTGTACAATTCAAGAATAGGCTGTACATGTCCCAGCACTGCTGACAGCAATGACACATTCATCAGAAACTGGAATACAAGCAGCTGTACAGCCACTTTGTCTGGAGGCTCTGGGGTAACACCTTATTTTCTTTCTGGAAAAATGTACTCAAGGAACTGTTTCTATCCAAACCACACAGATAATGGGACAGAGTCTTTCCTCAACAGTGCAATCTGTACCAAGGTGGGATTCACACATCTCTGAGAATTTGAAATATATATGTTAGCTGAGAGTCCTGAAATCTTATACCGAGGATACCATCAAGGGAACATTTCTAGGCTTTTCCTTGAAACGAGGGGAGGGAAATACCTATCAAAAAAAGCTGACATTGTCAGCTGTTGTCCTGGCACCAGTCGAGTGCTCCCACCTCACGAGAATCTCTCTGTGTGCTGTTTAGCCTGATGTAACCTCAGGCTATGTGCAACATCAGAGTTAGTAAACAGGTGGTGACGGTGCCTCTGCTCGTGTACGGCATTCCAGTCCAATCATTACGTAACATACCAGCCATTCAAGTTATGATTTTGATATTCCACTGACACACCAGTCATCAGCTTCCAGCATCCATGCGACCAGAGTGTCTGCAGATTTAGTCTGTCTCAGGAGAAGATTCCCCATAGTCAGCACTGTACCCCTCACTAGCAGATTTCATATTGGCCATTAAACAGGGAGGGTGCCCTGGTAAAATTTGGATCCAGATTCAACCAAATTACATCATCCTCTACTCTGTGTCGTTACAATTGGCTTTGGAGGAACAAGTACTACAAATGCTGTACAGGGATGCAGGTAGAATTCAGATTGGATTAATTTAAGTAGATTACTTCTAAAAAAGGACATAAGCCAAATCAATCCCACTTCTCCTTCTTTTCCACCTCGTCTCAAAAAAGTCCTGTTGTTTTTCAAGAGTCAAATGGGCCCGGATGCATGTACTGCTGCACCCTACACTAGCCCTCCTGCCAAGGCAGATAAACTGCACTTGCATTCTGCTTTGGTGACATTGTTACTGTCTCCACATACAGACAGACATAACTAGGCAGAGTATTTGGCATTGGGAAGATACCACAGCACCTCAAACTACCAAGGAGCTGTTGAGAAGTGACATTAGAACAGGAAGAATGACAAGGAAATCTCTGGCCTTGGCATAAATAGATGTAGTTACTGAATTCAGCATGGCTCACCTGAGCTTCTGCTCGCATGTCATTTCCAAAAAAACTCAGCATGTAGAAGGCTTTCAGATAAGACAAGGTTAGAAACATGAGAAGAATTAAAATCTGCAATGGAGAAGCATCATGGCAGAGCTGGAAAAGGTTAATGCCAGAACAGGATCGATAGCAGAATCAGACAAGACAGAGAAAAGCAACCTCATAGGGAATATTGATAGGTCAGAGTCAGCCAAAAGAGGAGCAACATCAGTGCAGAAAAGAGTTCAGACTGATAGTGCAGTTACAGACACAGAGAAGTTACGCAAGCAGACATGAGAACAGGTTAACAGTAAATACCTTGTTCTGTCAACACTGGATGCTGTTTTCAGCCACAGCTATTAAAACCCTGGCAAAGTATGACATCTCTGGATGGAGTAGAACTCTATTTGCTGGTGCCCACAGGTCATTGGTAGCTGAGGAACTCCTAAGAGGAGCTCAGATTACTTCAGTGGTGATTTTAACCAGCCAAGAGCTTGGTCACTGTCAACCTATATAATTTTGCTGTCAATCCCACAGCTTCTGTGCGGTCCAGTGCCTGTTCTTCAAGTCACCATGTTGCCTGCACAGAAGAGGATGCAATGTCTCATGAGTCACTTTCCTGTTGCCTCCCAATTAGGAGCACGGCCCACAGAACTGCACTGTCAACACTTCCCACACACTGCTTACACAGGGAGAAGGTGCAGCAGAAACATCTCTGCACCTAGAAAAGCTGCTGAATTACCCTTCCTTGCCACTCATTCCATCAAAATGCTGGCAGAAACCTTCTCACACATGCACTGGGAGCAGGGAAGTTATAATTGGTTCATGGAGAGGCTGCTCAGGGCTGCAGCAGCCCTGCTTGCTCAGGCATTCTGACGTGACATGGCAACACGGCTACCATTGCACACAAAGCACACTCATGACTTATGGCGAGAGAACAAAAGCAAAGATACAGCTTCTGGGTAGGGACTTCTGGTTTCTGCCTGGAGGAGGGAGGTGAAGTCAGTGCCTGCAGGCATAGGCATGTCTAGGTGACACAAAGCTGGGGCAGAAACGCCAGCGGTCACTGTAAGCCCAGCTGCTAGAGCCGCGCAGTCCAGGGCTCTGCACTGACAGTGCCGTGCGTCACAAACAGCACAGGTGAATCAGCCCAGCAGCTCCCAGTCTTATACGTGCCTGGAGTCAGCTTCCTCCCAACACACCCCCTGACACACAGTGCAGCCACTGGGAATTCACCTCAATTTATGCTAATGCTGTGACTCGCCCTGTTGACCAGGCTCTCTCTTTGCAGCCACTACAACAGCAGTCTTGGCCAGGCAGTCAAGTGCCTGAAGCCTGGACACTGGTGTTGCTCTCACCTACCTTCTGTCACCACCACAGCCTATGGCTTGATGCAATGTGTTCTCAGAAGCCTTCTGTTTCCATCTTACTGCAGGACAGCACAACCCTTCTGCTACATGGCTCCAGTGTTCCATACGGGGCAGAAAGGAAACCTTCCCTCCCCAAAAAGAGCACAGTAAGACACACATATCGCTGGGGTTTTTGTAAAGCCAAACCAGATTTCAAAGAGGCTGTTGCCAGAGCCATTGCCTGTCTGGGAACAAGGCCACAAAAATCATGACTTCTCTTCAAAACAGGGTTCATCTTATTTCACTAGAAAAATTCTGTTCCCACATGGGTTACAACTGCACTTTCTGACCTCTCATTCCAGAGGGCTTGGAAGCATCATATCTGCTAAAAACTCAACTGAAAGAGGTTTAGTGTTGAAATAATTTTATCTTCATAATCTACAATAAGGTATTTGAGGGTCATGATATCCCCATGATGGAAATGATAACATCAAGCTTTCAAATGCTTCTACAGCAAACTGCCACAAAGGTTACGAAGCATGGAGTGCATCAGGAAAACCCAGGACTGGTCACAACCAACACGCACGACAGCTCTGTCCAGGCAGATGCTTTTCCTGTTTTGATCTTGCATGTGGCTGAGCGTAGGAGGACAATGCCCATCATTGGCCATACAGAAAATCCAACAGCTACTGATTACTTTTGAGTATTCTCAGCTGTCCAACCACGCAAGTTTTTGCTGTTCCCACATGCAAGAAGGTGGCAGGCACTTGACTTCAGAGAGCAGCATGACTGGTTACAGGCAGGAGTCTACCCAGCTTTGAAGAGATGCTCCATAACTGACTGCTGGCCCACAGGATGGGAAGGATGGTGTAGACCAACTGCTGGGCAGCACATGTTACTTATGCATTTGTGCTCCAGGCTGAATGAGAAGTGTTTCTGTGGAACCTGCGTGTCTTCACACAAGTTCTCATGCCTGTTATCCTGGCACTCATTTTTGTCTTCTGGGGCAGAGACAGCACGAGCTGATACACAGATGCTCTCTCTGAATTAAAGAGCTGGCAGATCTTGCTTATCATATTTGCCAGGGCACCACAAGGAAGACAGGCAACACTTAGCAGGTGTGTGAGTCATTTCTTGGCTTATTAAGTAGCTTTTTTCCATAACATTTTGTTCTAAATAAATAGCATTGGGCTTTAAGGAAGGTGGTGATCATTGGCATGTTCTGCTCCTCATCTTTGGGAAGAGCACCTGTAATTACGAAGGACAGGTCTTTGGATCTGCTGGGCTAACCACAGGAAGATTCAGAAAAAGCAACTGCAGATCTGGGTTACCAAATTAAAGGGCAAAGAAAGCAGGGGTTTATTTTGAGACAACTGAGAACTATGTGCCCAAAACCTAAGTGGACATGACTTAGGAAATCACAAAAGGAATGGAGCTACTGTTGAGACAGAATCTGTCCTGTTAATACCATGAAACCAAAGATGCTAGCTCACATAAAACACATCTACACCTATTTTTCAAACCACAAACAGTTTTCAATGTATGTGCCAGAGATACTAAAATAGAAAGACAAATATTTTCGGCAGGACTGCAAATTTCCTTCAGACGTAGTCTTTACATCAGAACACAAAATTCTGCCCAGCATGGCCACACTTAAAGCAAAATCTTTCAGTGCTTGTCACTAACAATAATCTGCTTGCTATAAGCTACAATCTCAGGGCTATTTAGGGTTTTTGGTCACAGCAACAAGACTTTTAGTCATTCTAGAAATAAACAAATCTCATTTACTGATACAATAGCATAAAGCATCTGTCTTCCTCTGCATTAAGCATCACATTAGGTAGGTCATTTGCTTGCAACTCAAATGTTCAAAATACTGAAATACAAAATAAGTGAGTCATACTTACACATTAAAAACTGTAAAGGAGAAGGGATGCAGTGAAGGAGGAAGTTCTTATCGAGATAGCTATTTATCACTCTTTCTCCACACTGATCCCTAAGCCCCACACATTGAGTGGCTGGGTTACTGCTTTGATTGTACAGTCAACACGTACATCTTCCTGCCCTGGAGCAATCAAGAATCTAAACAAAAGCACTGTTCCTACTCTCCTTTTTGCCTTGATAAGAATTTGGATGAGCGGGTAGCAGGTGGGTTCTCTTCCTCTCTCAGATGAAGACTATTAGTGACTGTTCCAGGTGCAAATCCGTCCCTCTGGCCATTGCACAGAAGGGCAGGGCTGCTAGGAGCCTGGCTACTCTTCTTAAGGTGGGGTATGTTAGGGTTACCAGATGCCTGGTAGAGGGAGGACTTTGTTCCTCTTTGTGCTGTTTAGTCTTGTTGCAGACTTTGCCCTTACTCTCTCTTTATAGGCCTTTCTCTCATTTCTTTAGCTGTGTGCTCTATGGGCTTTGTTCCCATAGAAAAATCTCTTGTACCTTTATTACACTTGGCAGCTTGCTGCTTCCTCTCCTCAAAAAGCATGCTGGCTACTTGTGGTCCTTTCCTAAAGCTTGGTAGCAGACTTTGTAGCTCACTTCTCTGCTGCTAAGTAGAACATGAATTTCAACTTCCTTCTACCCTTCAAAATTCCAGATGATACTGTAATGTTGCTTTATCTGGAGTTTCTCAGTAGTCAAGGGATGAGATGGTGATTCATGCTTTGTATTTGTTCTGCAGCCCTTGCTTTGCCATTAGTATATCAATCAAATATTTCAGAACTCTCAGTTTGTCCTTGTTTAGGGCTTTGTGGTCATATTCTAGCTAGCTGTGTTGTAGAAAATGAATCCATGGCATCTAAGCCACAGAGAAGCAGTGCTTGTTATGAAGGCACTGTCGATGTCTGAGTAAGATCAATCTGGCTAAGAACAGCTGCAAGCACGTCAGGATAAAACCTTGTCACTGCAAACTGATGAAGCCTCTCTGACACTACAAGTCTGTGGAAATTCTGGAGCTTAGCTGTCCTCCGGCTCCTTCCTGTGATACTCCCGAAGTTAAAACTTTCTGCTCATCAAACAAGAGCACTGGATGGAAAGGCAGTAGGTAATAGAGGTAACAACATCACATAATCTCTGTTGCAATTAAATGTACATAAAGAACTTATTTTTCTGTATTGGCCCTTCATATGGAGGAGTGTAGAGGTGCAGATTTAAAAACTTGCTGCTCTGCAGGTTAGGATATTCTTTTCAATCTTCAGGCTAAGCCACTCATGTCCAGTTAATGCTCATATCCCTTTGTGTGAATTTTGTTTCAATAACAGGGCTTTAGTTTGCTTAACTGCTATTTATTTTTCACGTCTCAAATACAGGCACCACTTGCTATTTTCCAGTCACGTGGTACCTGCCCCACTTATATATTTACATTCTTTGCTAATAAACTCTTGGTTTCTGTCTCTTCTTTCACCTCCCTTGACACAAGCACCAGGAGTTTTAAGAACAGGGCTTTTCCTTCAGATGTGGTAATTTTTTTAAAGGACTCACAGCAATCACCACCATCCCGTCTTCTATTGGTTTGCATCTAAGGTATCTTTGGTCTTGACAGTCATATTCCTGCCCATAATCTCCTATCTTGATCCTCTTTTTATTTGACTAGAAAGCTTCTTACTGGGTTTTAAACTCTTTGCAAATGTGTCAATTGGCCCTAACTTCTGCAGCTCTTGCTTCATTACATAGTTAAGTGCCAAAACAGAAGTTTCTCTGTTGCATTATTCCTATTCCATCCTGTATGAGTTCTCTATTATTTCTTAAACTGTTCTTGAAATCAGCTGGTTATTTCCCTAAATAGTTATCCTTCCCTACTTAGGATGCAAGTCCTAGATTTGCTTTCTACCTTTGAATTTAAATTTCTGTTGTTCTTTCACATTTCTGTCTTTGGACTCTTCAGTCTACCTGCTTGTATCAATCAGTCCCTTCAGGTTTTTTCTCAGACCTGTTTAAAATTTTAGCTATATACTCATTTTTCTTCTTTTTATACTGGAACTGAAACTAAATCACTTCCTGAAGAGAAACTAAATGACAACATTACATCAGCCCAGATAAGATGCTGACTTTTACACCCAGTGCTGAGGTTCCCAACCTTGGCCTTGTGAGCCCATGCCTCCTCCATTGGTGTCTCACCTTAAAGCTGCCAATGCAGACATCCACATGACTCCTCAAAATGCCCCTCTAGTGCTTGGGCAGCAGAGGCCATAGGGAGCAAAGAGCAGGGGTTTATACTGTACCAGAAGATGAGCCAGTCTAGTTCATGACTCACAGCCTGGCACTCAGATGAGCTCCTAGATTTGGGATGCTGTGGGCTCAAGCAAAAGGAGTTTCCACAAGTCTGTACTCAGATTTTAAGTTCAGTGTCCAGTTTGTTCATCCCTCAAGCTAAGCTAGTAGGAAGTGTTTGAGCTTCCTTCCTACCCTGAAGGGAGGAAAGACAAAATTCCCTAAGCTCCTGCTATAACCCTATATAGTCTCTTCAGTCTCTGCTCACTATATCTACCTTTAGCCAGTTAAAGTCCTATCTGAAATTGTAGTTCTGATTCTTTATAGAGAATTTTTTAATGTACTAGTGCTGGGAAGAACTTTGTCAGCAACATGGAATATGAGAAAGGGACAGGATGACCAGAGCAATCAAGCTCAGCTCCTGCCAGGGGGGTCAAAACTGCCCACCAGCTTAAAGTGAGAACGGGGTGGGGGAACTCAGCAAAACCCATTGTGCAGCAGATCACTCTGGTGTACAACTCAAAAGCCAAAATGACAATGCTGGGTTGTCTTAAAAGACCTCTCAGCCAACTACCAGGCCACTGGTAAGGTATTGATGGCATGTTAAAACGCTCACTAGGTATATGGATTTCCCCCTCATATAACTAATTCAAATACAAATCAAGTCTGTAATGCTTCCATCCGGTTTGTCATTCCCATCTGTGAGCTGGGCACACGGCAAAATCTCCCAACACAGCTGACAACAGTCAGAGCTGTAGCAGTCATGGAGTGTACAGACTGAACGTGGAGTAGGGCATCATCAGCTTAAGTCCTGTCCTGCAGAAGAATTCCCCAAACTATAACCTTGTCCTAGACTTGTTTTTCAGTCTGGTGTCCTTACAGTACTTTTCCCCCCAGATTTTACAGTTGTTCTCTTTAACATACTGGTATATCCTTTGCCATTTTTAGTTCTCTTTGCTCGGGACTGTATTTAACTCCACAAGTTAATGCATTTAACAATGGAAGTGCATTCCCTTTGGATGCAGCAAACAAATTCAAAACCACCCATTTCCTACTGGTCTATATGTCTTTCCTGATCCCCAAGTTTTAATACAGAAGCTTCGACAATGCGGCTTCTGCATTTCCATGTTTGAAACAAGGCTGACTGCATGTTTCTATGGTAAGTGTTTACATCTGGAGGGGATTTGTAAATGCCATAGGAATTGGATTCCTCAAACAGAAGTGAGTAAGACCCCTGGTGATGCACGTGGATGTGGCTTTGTGAATATCAGGTGAATAGCACTGATTTACATTGCTTTTAAAAGTTTGTGGCATGTTTGAACTTCAATTCCAGTAGCTTTAATTTTTTCTGAAGGCTTCAGGAAAAGAGGACAATTTAGTTCTTAGATTCTCCTGTCTGCTCATTGTGGAGAGGAAAGTAGTGACAAGATGTTGGAAGATGTGGTGGTATCTGGAAATGATATGGCAATCCTCTTATCCTCAGCTGATATTTTCTGAACAGAACAACTTTTGGCAAGAGCCAGTACGTGCCCTCAGTTTATAGGAGTATATAAGAGCCTGACACACAAGCCAGTGGTATGTGTCATGCCAGCCCTGTTGTTGGTTCCTCTGGCTCTAAGATGATTCACCACTATCCCGAAAAACAGGCAGCCCTGGCACTGCTGGTCACCCCACACTAACATGGGAATGCTTGCTCTGGCGAAGCACAGCACATACTGCTAAAGAGAAATTAGCTCCCCCCTTTCCTGAAACCTGGGAAAACTTGTTTCAGGAGTAACAAATAAAGCTATGATTGCCTTTTTCTCCTTCCCAAAAGTTCCAGGCCAAAGTAAACATTCTTACTGCTGTTAAGGGGAGTTTTTCTCTTATATTAAGAGAGCATGACCATTATATTCCATTTCTTTTTCCCTTAGGCACTTCTAAACTGTTGAAATCCTATCTTTTTTTCCATCTCTTTTTGTTGTACTACAAAATCTACATCATGTTCCCTAACAGTTAACTCTACTGCTGCTCCACATCCTCCCTCACACCTGCTTGAACATTCCTGTGGTTCAGTTTGGTGGGCTGTTCCCCTGGCCTTTTGAACACAAGCTCCACAATACCGAGAGACACTAAACCCTCTCCTTATACCCACCTGCTTCACTTACATATCCGCACCTACACTGTCTGCCAGACACCTTTTCTGCTCAGCCATTTGCCCCTAGTGATCCTCATGCCCTTGGTTTATTTAACCAAGTACAGTGAAGGTGCAGTCAAGAAAAGAAATGAATGAAAGAAAGCTTGAAACAACTACAAAATATTCTTAACCTCTTGCTGTATATGCCACAACTTCAGTAATGGTCTTCCCTCAGGCTATGTTCCTAATGATGGAGCAATATCCCAATTTAAAAGAAAATCAGGGACTTCAAAGGGAGTTTCTAACCTCATACCTCATTGATCTGGTTGAACAGCACTGCAGGGAGCAGAGACCTGTAGCGTTTAACTGGTGTGGGATCTGAAGCTGGTTCCCTAAGGCTTTTGCTGTACACATTGGCTCTCCATTGCAAATTTGGCTTAGCCATGCAGCAGAGCCCTTCGGCAAAGGCAGACATACAAATAAGACAGCTCTGTAAAGGAAAGGAGAAATTTTTCTCCCTCACCAGCAAGCGTGCAGTCACTTTCCAGTGATATAATTTTGAATTTATTGGTCTGATTTCCTTAGTTTAGTACCAGCAGATGAGATACCTGGAGCTTCGTTTGTCACACATGCATAATCCAGCATTTCTCAGATCACAGAGTCACAGAAGACGCCGAGTTGGAAGGGACCCATCAAGATCGAGTCTAACTCCTGGCCCTGACCTCAAGAATTATACCATGTGCCTGAGAGCATTATTTAAACACTTCTTGAACCCAGACAGGCTTGGTGCTGTGACCACTTCCTTGGGAAGCCTGTTTTAGTGCTTGACCACTTTTGGATGAAAAACTTTTTCCTAATATCCAACCTAAATCTCCCCTGACTCAGCTTCATGATGTTTCCTTGGGTCCTGTCCCTGGTCATGAGAGTGAAGAGATTGGCACTTGCCCCTTTGCTTCCCCTCATGAGGATGTTGAAGACCATAATAAGGTCTCCCCTCAGTCTCCTCTTCTCCAGACTGAACAAACCAAGAAGATGGATAAAATTCACATCCTGGGGAAAGCTGAAGAAAGAGGTCAGATATTTTTTACTGGTGTTTCTAAATCCAGAACATAGCAAGAGCTTCTTCATCTTATCTTTTAGACTGATTTGTCTCTTTTTGTGCTCTTAATAATGAGGATGCACCTACAGACAGTGTTCCCATGCTTTTGTTAACTCTACATATTGAGGGTTTGCTCAAATTTCCTTGATTTTAGCAGGAAACAAAAAATAAAGAACTAAATATGAAAAATATACACTAACTCTACATATACAATGGGACACAGAGGACGAGTTTAATTCCCAGAGGACACTGGTTTCGTTTGTTTGAAAGGCCACATCATTTTAGCATTGATGAACTCCTGCTAAGGCAGGAGTCTTGTATGTTAGGGGACAGGAGCCACAAGACTGAAAAAATGTAAGACTAGAGATTTATTTCTTGTTTTGCCGAGTGAAGCTTTGATACAGACAGCTGATAAGAACAGTTTCTGGAGCATTTTCTGGTCTAGTCTAAGGCGTTTGAATACAGCAGCTGTACAAACAGGTGATGGATTCACCTTCTGCCTATGGAAAGGGACCATCAGAAAAGGATTGAGAGACTGCAAGCCTGTGCCAGCATGGGTGTGTGGTGTGAAGGGCTGGGAGCATGCCATGCCAACCCCATACCTTTGAGCCTGAGTAAGACAGAGAAGGTGACTGGGAAAAGCGCAAGTGGAGAGGAAAATGAAGGAGCTTTGGGCTCCGTTACAAGGCTGACCTTGTGAAGGGTCATCTACAGTGACAAGTCAGAGAGTCAGTCATGCAGGGCAGGAGAAAAGGACATGATATGTAAGGCACGGATCAGCTGGGCAGATGTGAGAGCCGTGCAGAGCCTTGTCCCCCGTGGTGAACATACCACAGCACAGGGAGCGCCCACCACAGTCTCTGTGTGTTGTAGCTGCAACGCCGTGTCAAGCGGAATGGAAAGGTGGGTGCCAGTTGGATGGGGACCAACAGGAAACTAAATAAAAGACTGTAAATAGATTGGTTAGATTGATTAAGTGCAAAGGACAAGAATAATAATGAGAAACACGTCAGTGGCTTTGCTTCTCATTCTTTCTCCTCCTCTCTCACCAAAATGAATAACTTTGTAATGTAAAAGTCCACCTCTTTAGTTGTCATAACCTGCCTAAAGCTGGTTGACAGCGGGCTGTCCATCCCATACATAGATAGCACTTGCACCCATCCACCTAACAAATTGTATATATTACAAGCTGACACTCCAGCCTGGATATAGTACTAGGGAAAAAGCACTCAAGTAGCTGGATTTAGCACCATGTCCTTGCATTAGTGTGGATGTTATTCTGTTTTGCCTATGTGCCTTATGCCTTGGCCCTGCTGACATCAGGAGCTGTCGCTTCACCGTGTTAAATATTAACTGCTTGGTTTCCTAACGCAGCACCTCAGGTTCTGGGGTAAAGCCAAAGTCGGGAGCGTGGGGCAGGCTGCTGAGGAGGGCTGGCCCGCTCATTCCACCCCAGCTTCTTCCTTTCGGGCACGGCGCGCTCTGCTCCAGCGGCCTCTGGGGTCTGGCAGCGGCCGATCCCCTGGCGTCTCCAGGCGGGAGTCTCGCACTCAGCGCTGCTGGACAGGTCGACCCCTCCGCTCACGGGCCGGGGTGTCCCTGGGCCAGGCAGCCCCGCCTGACGCAACCCGCACCCCGATTTACCCCACGCACGGCACCGCGAAACCTCCCGCCCTCGTTGCATCACCCGGGCGGGGCGGGGCGGGGCG
>VWPU01021616.1:0-36807 GCA_013398955.1 Callaeas wilsoni | reverse complement strand
TGTCAAGGGAACCCAAAAGGCAATAATGAGCGGTTTGCAAGCACTTTTCCTCTGCCTCAGTAACAGTAGGGGCAGCATCCACAGCATTGGTGTGTTCAGTTGGCACTCTTCTCTATCCAAAGATTTCCTGGACATTAGTCTTGCACTATGGCTCAAGGATTTATGTTTTCAGAGAAGTCATTCTTCTCAGAAAAAAATCAAATCCCAAACCCCTCCAAGTTCTGCAGTCACCTTTCAGTTGTCTTTGATGGGCTTTGGATCAATGCTATTTATAGAAGATGTTTAGAGTCAAGTTCAAAAAACTATTAAACAATAAGTTGTATTTCCACAAGTAGTTTTATTGCATGTGAAACATAGCTGAGCTCTTTATTACAGTCATATTCCCCTGTATTCCCCCACAATCTACTGTATTTCAGTATGAAAGCAAGTTATTGGTAATGGTCATAAGATGATCAATAAAATATGGATGCTTGATATTAGTGAGAGAATCTGGAATCTTGATCTATCACCATGCTAGCCCAGTGTGTTCAGTTGGCACCCTTGTCTACCCAAAGATTTCCTGTTGTGTGACAGCAGCATCCTTCCATCCTCACATCCAGTGATGTGCCTTAGCCTTCTGCTGGTCTCTGTCACATCCCTTCCCCTATCTTTGAGAGACCTGTGGGAGTACAGAGAGAAGGATGGTGTCCCAAAATAAGTGTGCTTACAAGAAAGCATTTTACAAGAAAGGAGATATCCTTCTTCTGCATAGTTTCGTGATGTTGGAACAGGGCTGCACGCGTTTAGCAGTACCTCCTTTTTAAAATACCTGGTTTTGGTTTTGAAGCTCAAGAAAATGAACAGTAAATAAATACCAGCAAAATGCCTGCATTTCCAAAAGGAGTTTCTGTAGAAAGGGCTCATGAAAGCCTGGAGTCATTCTGCCTTCTGGCCCTGCATGACCACTGCAATCATGCCTGGGTCTTCTTGCATCTTTAAGGGACTGGCCTTTTATGTTCACTTTATTAAAAGCTGTAGTGCATTTCAGTGATAGGCTGCCCTAATGAGTGAAAGGAAGGTCCATGTTCCCCCTCCCCATTTTACCTATCAGACATTTTTTATTGCTCCTCTCTGGAGTTGTCCCTGCTCTTAGCAGGAGGGTTGGATCTAAACCATCTCTAAGATCGCTTCCAACCCAAGCCATTCTATGATTCTATGAAATAATAGGAAGTTTTAAAAAATACATTGTGTTTCAAGCTCAAGCCAGGTCAGAGGCCTGCAAAGAGTTAGGAAAGATGCTCATTATTTTCATTTGGGCGTTTTCTAGGACATGGAAAAGATGACAGAATGAGTCTGTTTTACCAGTTCATTTTGTCTGGCAGCTTTGACTTTCTATCAGTGAGGAAAACTTTAATTAAGGTTAGTTACTGACTTGCTCAAAACCAGTGACCATTGGGTGTGAATCAGCACCACAGACATGCGGAGGGGTGATTTTTACCCAGATGCCAAGCGGCTGGAGATAGCAGTGCCCTGCTATGACTTCAGCAGGGCTGTGCTGGCTGTTCCTGTGGCCATGGGCTTTACAGAGCTGTGTGTGGATTTGCAATTTCTGCCAACACCTGAGTTAGGTGTGCTGATTTGCGCTGTCCTATTTTTTTTCTTTCTTGGAAAATGCATGCAGGGGAAGATAATGTACAAGCAATTCTTGGCAATTCTTAGCCCGTGTTAAGTCTTGCCTGTCAAGCAAATGTTTCTCATTGGCCCTGCTGCCACTCTCAGGAACAGCCAGAGCTGCACAGTTGCCTGCTTGGAGTATAGTTGCATTAAACTGCCACAAAGTGGCAGCAACACCAGCCTCGCAGACTGAGCCAAGGAGGAATTACAAATACAAGTTTCATCTCCTGGCTGGCTCTGCTTTATTTGCTACCAGTTCGAGTAGAGAAAATGTGCGAAGCTTTAGAAAACAAATACAGATGTGGGAAAAGGAGCCAGCATAAATTTTAAGTGGAGCATCTGAACAGAGTACTTGGGCTTGCAAAACTCTGCACTGCAGTGATGCTGAAAATAGTTCCAAGAACAGTTTCAGCCTAAATGAGGACAGAAGCCCCCATTTCAGGGTGGAAGCAATTTGGAGTTAAGAATTTCCCATGCATTCGTTCTAATTAAGCTTGAATGGGCTAATTGGCTGAATTTTTATCACCTGTTGACAACTTGTTTGTGAAATTAATCTCAGTGTCATTTGATGTGGGAGCCACGGTTCCATCACACGGGATCATGCCGAGCATCCTGTAGCTGTCCCAGAAGCATGGCATTCACGTAGCCAACAAGGTGCACGCAGCTGCTTCTGGTTCCCATCCTGGTTTGGGGCTGTTAGGTCACTCAGGGGTTGGAGTTGGGAAACTGTGCAGTCAGTGTTGCATTCCGAGCATCTTGATTTTATCTTTGACAAACCTTTCTTTACTCAGGAGTTTCCCCGGGTTGGTGGGGCCTGACTCCATTCCTCAGTGATTGCTGTTTGTAGATTTTTTTGCCTCTTGATGTGTGTTTCATGCAGCTTGTTTCCAGCTCCTAGAAGAGATGGAAACACTCCACAATGAAAATGTTGTTGCAAGTGGAGGTAAGGACATAGAACTGAGGTCCTGCAACGAGGACATATGAAGGCACCCTGATTTTAAGTAACTGCACACAAAAGTTCATGGGAGCAAAATGATCTCATAAAATCTGGTGCCTCAATAGCCTTAGCACTGCTAGACTGTCTGCATCACTATTGCTCACCCTTGAATGCAGTGGGAAAGAGGCTGCTCACATGCTGGTTTCAGAATCTGCTGCCTGCCCTGCTTTTATTTAGTTACCTTCCCACTTGTCTAAAAGTGTCTTACCAGATCACAGACAAGAGTTTCCGTGGTTTTGATGAATAAATTGCTTCTGACATGTTCAGTCTGCCCCATGGGCATAGTATATTAACCCTACCAGGGTTATCCACACTGACACTGCAGTAACTGCCCCCAAATCCCACTGCATCTGCGAGATCCTGGAGACAGGCAGGGCATCCCTCCTGGCTGGGATCATTATTGCCTCCTGCTGCTTCTCCCATGCAGCATCCCAAGGGCAGAGGTTGATGCCCATTGGTTGTGTTGATAAACACACGGTGTGAGCAAAGCTCTCAGCCAGGGCAGGCCCGGTTTTTCACAGGCGTTTCTAGTGGAATCATTTTCCCAGCCAGTGTGCAAACAGGAAGGAAGTCTGCAGTCTTTTTCATACGAGTGCACACGTGTATTTGGTTTAAAATATGTATCATATGCTTTGCTTTCTAAAAATTTCTGTTCTTAGCTGAGTATTTTAGCAGTTTGTCAAATCCGAAGAGTTTTGCTGCCAGCATGGCTCTATTAGGAATGAGATTCCATTGGGAAATAGGAGTATGAAAAAGTATTTGCAGCTGGCAAGGTATAACCAAATGGACCACAATCCCCTTCAAACATAATAACGTGTAGGGGGTAGGGCCTTCTACCACTGGGGGTCTGCTCTGTCCCTCAGCATGGAGTGGGGGGGATATTCCTTTGTCATCACTGTCCCCTTGCCAGGACAGGTGTTAAATCACAACAGCTTTATGTTCAGGTAGGTCACTGCAGTTTGTCACCACAGTAATCCTGTATTTTAATTTATTTTTATACTTTGTTGTCATTAACACATTTCCAGCAACAGTGTTTCTAAAACCAGTTCTGTACAAAATATATTTAGCTGTGGTGCTATCCAAGATTACAATGTGGGACACCACTGTGCTGGGAACAGGGTTGTTCCTTGTAAACCTGCTTTGCAGTTTTCTTGCCAGTCCTTAGGGATACACCTCCAGAGGCCTGAACATGAGTGTTGGGGCATGGGTATGCATTGAAATACAAATGAGATGCCTGTTTTAGGATCCTGTTCAGAGCTAGCACCATGTGACTGCCAGCTCTTCCCACACGGCAGAGAGTCCCAGAGCTTTTGCTGTAACCTAATTTCCCTGCTGAACACTTCCCTCCTTGGTGCCTGGCAGCTGCTGTGGTCAGTGTGGTCCAGGTGTGGGAGTCATCCATAGGCTGCACCCACAGGTGTCACACTTTCCCAGCAAGAGGACAAATGCATCAGCTGGCAACCTGCACTGCCAGGCTACTTGGTTTCATAGGCAGGCTCGCTTGGCAGAAAACTCGGAGTTTTTGTTAGCCAGGACATCCACAGAAGGTGGCACTTGGTCTCAGAGAGGGAACCTTTATCTCTCCTTTCCACCTGTCAAGAGTCAGGTCAAGAGCCACGAGGATAACCACATCCTTGCAAGGAGGGCAGTGGGTTGGTACAGCCCACGGCTCTAATGCAGGATTCTCTCTGGTACCAAACAGAAGCTTCCTGTTGAGAAAAATACACTGCAGAAACCAAAAAATACTCAGTGTTGTAACGTTTCCCAGCACCAGCATGCTCCAGACATACAACAAACGAGCTGCTTTGAAGTACAAATGTTTTATTGCAATGTTTCATTATTTACAGTACTGTTCACTTTGTCCCTGGGTGCTACTGAAGTGCAAAGCCATTTCAGGCAGGAAAGCTAAATGATGGTAACTCAGCAGAAAAAGATGACTGTGCCTCACTCCTGCTGTCCTGCCTCTTCCCTGGCCCTGAATGCAGAGAAGCTTGCTGCTCTCCCTGGGCATTTGGAACAACCTGGTAACTGCAAAACATTGGTCACAAAAGATTGTCAGTTGTTGGTCTGTTCAAGTTGATGCAGGAACAGGCATCTGCAGTCTTTCCAGCAGGACTTTACTCAGGATTCAGGGTTTGTAATGGTGTAACAAGACATCTTTGTATGCAGGACTGTCACGGTGCTATCTCAATTTTCAATGGAAATACTGGTGTATGCCCAATTATCTCTCTTGCTGACTCGCTTTGTTTCCTTTAAGGTTTTGAGGTTATTTATCTACTCCCTTAAAAGAGCCAGTACCTCGAGAATGGTACCAGAGTTGCTACTGGATACTGAAATCAGTCATGTCTTCTAGAGTTGCACTTAAAAAGCTTTACAGAATACCACACATCTTATTATGCATTTCCATTTTGTATAAAAATGGTAATTCAAACACCACTGAAGCCTACATTTTCACACATTATCATCTCAAAGTAGGACAATAATAATAACTGTCCACTGGTTACTCAGTGAGAAGGACCTCTCAACAGAAACTCTCCTTTGGAGAGGGGGGCTAGTAACTAAAAATTTTATTGAAGACTAGAAAATTCCAGTATTCCAGTGGCTAAACTCAGGTCAAGAATCTTTCCAGCTTTCTAACAAGCTTATTAGCTTGAGAAAGTACTTTGAAAGACAGTTTTCAGACTGAATCCCTGCAATTTCCACTGCTGCCAGCATTCCCTTGGGAGGTGAGCAGTGAAATTCTCTGCCTCACTTGTCTCAGTGTGCATCGAGGATGCTGTTACCTTCTAAAACTTGAGCCACCTTATGTTATAAAGCTCTTGCACAACTGGGAAATGTTTAAGACTCCATTCTAGAAAATAAGTTATATGAAATGGCACTCAAGCCCTCCAGAGAATATGTAGCAGGGCTGTTGGCAGAAGCTCAGCAGCAGTAGCTGCTGCTGCTCTCCTCATCACATGCCCGATTTACAGTTCAATATTGAGTCCCTGCAACAGCTGCCTCAAATGATTCTGAAATTACAGCTTCTCAAAAATGGGATGACTGCAGTTCTTGGCAGGTTTGTTCCTTTGAGTCACACTTTTATTCCATGTTTTCACATGCTTTTCTGTATCACTATTGACAGAAAGCCACCAAAAGCTTTACAGTTGCAGAAGATACGATTTTCACAAAGAAAATGTATTGGCTTTATTCCTTAACCTACCATACAAAACACAGTGTTTAGAAGCTCCACAGTGCCTCCCTAGCAGCATTCCTTTGCAATTTGGAGGAGGCAGCAGAGCTCACATGCAGTCCACAACGTTGCTGGATCCTTGGCCCACATCCCGGATCTGGCTGCTGAGGCAGGAGCACACGGCCACGCCTGCCCCTGCCCTGCAGTGTGACACTGAGCCCACAAGTTCCCACCTATAGCAAAAAAAGAAAAGTAAGTTCCTGTCCTTTCTGAGCAACCTGGAAGTATTTTCTGTGCCTGAAATTCTGTTACACTGCCGAGTTGTTCACTCTGCACGAAAATGCACCTCATTTAGTGCAAAATCAGATTGAAACAAGCAGAAGAATGTAGATTGTTACTGAATGAAAGGGCAAGGACAAGGGATAGAGAGGAGCAGAGGTGGAGGAGGAGGTGCTTAAATGTTTACAAGACCTCCCTAGTGATGTAAGCAGCAGTCCTGCATCAATAATCATGGATATTATGCAATTATTACCAGGAAACTACAGCTAGACTCCTCCTGCACACTGCTTCTATGCTGCTATGTTTTCATACAGGCAGATTTCCTTGTCTTATTAGGACAAACAAAACATGTGAAATTACCTGTTCAATATGGGATCAAATGCTTCCACTGTATTCAGGTACACATTGCCATTATGACCTCCAACTGCAAAAATTTTTCCCATCAGTGTTGCTATGCCAACACCACCCCTTGGAGTTGTAAGCTCTGCCACATATTCCCATTTGTTACAGCGTGGGTCGAACCGCTCCACTGAGCTCAGGGGCGAGTTGTCATCAAAGCCACCTGCAAACAAATATCACAGGGTCAGCTTTTGGCACTTCTGGTGCAGGGGATATCCAAGACTGGCATTATGAGGGCATTCTCAGCATTCGGGGGTCCTGTCCAGCTCTCTCTTTACCAATACTTTTACAAGCACCTAAAAGTTAATCTAACAGCTCTCCCTCCTCTCACTGCATAAGCATCACCCAGAGTGACAGTTTGCATCTACTCAAGTTGCAGGGATTCTAATTTTATTATTTTTCTCCCTGAATTCAGCATACTTATAATGAAACAGCTTCCCATTTGGAAGAGAAAGAAACCTAACACCAGCAAAAGGATGGTCTCAATCTTAGACGTATTTTACTTTACGCAAAACACACTCTAGCAGTGTTCTCAAATTACAGCATTGGCAAACATTTGAGTAGGGAAAAAAAAATTTTCGTGTAAGACTCAGTGATGCATTCCCCCTTCTGGGGAAGCTGTCAGAGGAGCATTTTGTTCAAAATCTATTTAAGCATTTATGATAATACACAAGTCAGAGCTTTTTAACTATAACTACGGCACACCTACCTGGCATCTTCCTCTCTCAAGAAAGCAGGTAAATACAAGGTAGAACACAAGACAAGAAGCTGTGGAGTAAGTGCAAAAAAAGCTACTGTTGTCTACACTCAGAACACAACTAGAGTGCTTTGAAAGCATGTGAACGTAAGAATCGTTTCCTAAAAGGAAACTCAAGAGTAGTGAATCTTGACAGGATTTTCTAATACAGACATGTTGTCCTGAACAGATCAGCCCTCCTGAAATGTGGGTTAGGAGCTGCTTTTCATCGCCTTGCTAACACACCTTCTTTAAGCGTGCCCTGGTTGTGCTTGCATTCTTCTCCTGCCCAAGAACACCAAGTACAGGTCAGCTCTATCTGTTCCCGGTTCCTCTAGCAACAACAGCCTCTTCCGAAGGCCAGCACTTGGCAGCAGCAGCAGCAGCACTACAAAATGCCACATCCCTACTCACCCACAACATACAAGCAGCCGTGGAGCTCGCTGACACCATTCCCAGCCCTTCGCTGACCCATCTCTTTCACTTCTATCCACTTATCCAAGTGGGGATCATATTTCTCCACACTGGAAAGAGATGCTACACCATCATTGCCACCCACAGCGTAAATATGGTTCTGGAAAACAGTTGTACAAAGATTATTTGTGATGTAGTTGCCTTTACTCAGCTTTTCATAAGCAGTGTTAAAATTATAGGAAAATGTGCTATATCCACTTTCATTTAAGAATTCCAACAACAGATTTAATTATCTAACATAAATGCTATCTCTTCCAATGAAAGAAGTGAACAGTTATGTAGTGCTGCAGCTGTTTTTCAGACCATAGGGGGAATAAATTACAGCATGCATTTGATACCTTTAAACACAGTGACCATGACAAACCAGTCTGCTGACTGAGACCCTGCATTATCCATGTCATTAGAAGGGTACTCCTCCCAGTACCTCAAATACTGTTGAAACAGTTCAATTTGCTATGAGTATTATCCTAAATACCCTCACTTTTTGCACAGGATTTTGATGACCAGAGGTGCTGAGACCCACCAGCTGCATTTTGTTTCAGACCTTGTGTTCTGCCTTGTGAAAGCAGCTTGGAAAAGCAGGCGGGCTCCCCAGCTGGCCCTAGCCTGGGAGGAGGCAGTGACTCACCACCAGGGCTACGGAGCCGACGCCTCCCCGGGGGGTGTTCATGGAGGCCACAGTGCTCCAGCGATCCGAGTCGATGTCGTAGCGCTCCACGTCGCTGAAGCAGGTGTTGTCATCCAAGCCCCCGATGGCGTAAATGGGGCCGCCCAGGGACGCCAGGGCGATGCCTCTCCTAAGGAACCACAGCATCAACACCTCAGTGCAAATCCTTAACCAGAGGGAGCCACACAGGAAGTGAAATGGTACATGAATGGCACCTGTTTCAAACTAGGGGGAAAAGAGTAGTGAAAATTTAAAAAGTGATGTTTATAGTAAATCATGTGGCTGGCCCTCTGCACACCTGTGCCCTTTTGACTGAATGGCAACTCTAAGGCCAACTCCTCTGCTCACATACTTGGATATATGACAATGTCTTGCTATGATTTCTTTATCTTGGTACTGAACTTTTATGCCTCCTATTTTCTTTTATTAAATCTGATGATGAATCAAAACCTGCTGGTTTTAACTTTGTTGGTATAGCTGGCTGCTACCACTTGAGAATGATTGGAGGTGATACTAATACATTTTAAAAGGCAAACCTGTGCTGGATATTAAATAGCTGAACTCTAGCAAGATTTAATTGCAATTTCTTCCATTCTGGTGTTTTTTTATTAAGTGTTAAAATGGTTGTCAGATTTGTTTCTACTAAACCGACCAATATGAGAGTACAATCAGTACTATAAAATCAAAAGTATGGTCTAGAATGTGAGCCTTAAGTTTCTGCTTTAACTACCAAGAGAGGTGGTTTACCACGTCACTGACAATATTCTTGTCTCATTAAAGAGGGCAGGTTCAGAGAAACCGAGACAGGAGCAAGGGAGGCACAATCTCTCTAGAGAAGAAACATTGTGGCAATATCCTGGGTTTATCTTAAATTGCCTCAGCAGATAACACAGACACCACTTAATGGTGGCAGTTCTTTTCTCCACTAAGTATTCCAAGACCTCTGTGAACGGGAGGAGTGGAGCTAGGAGACAGCTAAGGCACAGCAGCCCTTTCCTTTACCTGGGTACTGAGTAATAAATGTCACAGAAATCTAAGGCTGATTGTTGCTGAGATTATGCCCTGGGGTGGTGGCAGGAGGGAGGAAGTAGAGGAAGCCACTTCCAGGAGTCCGAGTATTCTACTTTAATTAGGTCACAGCTACAAATAGCTTTAGGACTTAGCCATACTTAATATTTCACTCTTTATGATAATACAGAAGTCAGAGTTTTTTAATTATCACTAAGGCACACCTACCTGGCATCTTCCTCTCTCAAGAAAGCAGGTAAATACAAGGTAGAACACAAGACAAGAAGCTGTGGAATAAGTGTAAAAAAAGCTACTGTTTCTACACTCAGAACTTTGTGCACTCTTGTACACTTGTACAACTCTTGTACACTCTTGTACACTTTGTGCACTCTTACTTGTGCACAAAGCTTTTAAAAACAACAAATAAAAAAACATAATGCAGAATTAGGGATATTGATTTAAGTAAGAGCAGAAACAAAAAAATACAGATCTGTGAGTCCAGTAACTCCTTAAAAGAATCTTAAATATCAAGGCAAGAAAAGTCCTCAATGTGGCTTTCAGATAGAGTGCTTCTGGCTTTTTGTGTGAAAAACAGGCAGCCATTTGTTTCTCGGTGTAGTATTTAATTTTTTTTATTTTCACAGTGAAATATTTCACTTTTCGTGTTATGCTGGCAGGTATTTTGCTCATTGTTAAAAACAGCAAAAAACCCACAGAACCACTTTACTAGTTCCAAGTTGTTTACTGGGCATAGCAGAAAGGCCCTAGATATCAGAATGCAAGCAGACAGCTGGGGAAGAAGAGGTCCCTGCTCCAGAAGCCAGCTTCTCCAAAAAACAGAACAAAAGGATAATACATTTATAGCATAAAGCTCCAAAATAGGGGGAAAAATTCCAAGAAATAAAACAGTTTAAAAACCCCCAAAAAAGGCAGGACAGATAGGATGTTTTTCAGCATTAGCAAGAAATGGCACATCACAGACTAGGACTTGGAGCATGGGACACATATACCTCTTTGTGTTCATTGATGCCTTCATCATCCACTTGTTTGTGAGAGGATCAAATACTTCCATGCTTCCTAAGTGTTCATTTCCATCATGTCCACCTACTGCGTAGACTTTACCTGAACACATAGACATCTTTTGATACAGAGATTGCTTGGCAACATTTCAGTTTTCATTTATGTAATATCCCTGCCTATGTGGAGAAAAAGAGGTCAAATAAGCGTTAAAGTTTTAAAATGTTTTCAGTATCAGAGTTTTATTTGCTGTACTCAACCAGGAATCTGTTCTAATGTGAACTTTTACTCAAATCTTGAGATTATGTAGACAAAAAATGTTCCTGTAATTTAAGTACTGCAGGTCAAATCAGTTTGGAGATATGTACTAGTCTCTCCAGATTTTCTATGGAGAAAAATTATCTCTGTTCTGCTGCAGCAACAGAGGGGCTACCATGTACAAGAGAAAGCTGCATTATTGGTGCTAAGCTGCTCTGGACTGCACAGACCTGTTTTCAGAAGATGGAGACCCAAAAATGAAGCTAGGTCTGCTCTTGGAAGAGTTATGGTCTTAGTAACTTTCCTGTATGGATTTAAGTAGGAAGAGAGCCAGTACGAGTACTAGCAAATTCTGGGTGACTGCTGGGTTAGGCCATTTCTTTATAAACAGATTTTAAAAAAGTAAATCACCTACTTAAGGCAAGAAGCTATATACAGTTCAGTTGGGCTGGGAGGAACCCTTCAAAGTCATCTAGTCCAGCCCCTCTGCCATGAGCAGGGACATTTTCATTTTCAGCTTGCTCAGAGCGCCATCCAATCTGACCTTGAACACTTCCAGAGACGGGATATTTACCACCTCTCTGGGCAACCTGTTTCAGGTTTTCACCAACCTCACTGTAAAAAACGTCTGCTTGATATCTAGTCTAAATCTACCCTCTTTTAGTTTAAAACCATTACCTCTTATCCTATTACAACAGGCCCTACTAAAAAAAAGCCTGTCCTCCTCTTTCTGGTAAGTTCCCTTTAAGAACAGAAAAGCCACAATAAGGTCTCCATGGAGCCTTCCCAAGTCTGAACAGCCCAACTCTGTCATTTCCCAGTAACGTCTTTTCCATAAGCACAGTCTCGGATTGGCTCAGGACTAAATGCTCCTTCAAGAGGGAGAAGCTTTACTAAACTGAAGACTATCCAACAATTAAGCAATTAGTTTACTACTTGCACAGCTAGTAAAAGTACCAATTCAGCAAAAGGAGCAAACAAAGTGCTTTTTGCTTGCGGTTGCTTGAATAGGGTTACTGACCTCCCACGGAGATCACACCCACATGCCTCCTCCTGCTGTTCATTTCAGGGCCGAAGAACCAGTTGTTCTTCCTGATGGAGTAACACTCGATGCTGCGGAAGGGGTCACCTGATCCACCTCTGCCACCGACACAGAACAGCACACCTGGAGAACACAAAACAAGCTTCCAGAGAACTAGTAGGAGGATGGGGAAAAACAGCTGTATAGCAGAGCAAACTGAAAATCACGTAGTTCAGGGGAAGTTATATTTCACTTGAAGGAGCACAGTCCTGGATACTGGATTTTGGCCTTTGCTTGACATGCTGCTATGGCAATTAGCTACCTATGCTCTTGTAAAAACAAGGCATATTTTAAATATGCTTTTTGTGATTTGGCTTAAGGAGATAAAAAGTTTGTTAAATATAATGATGTAAAAATTATGATTTGCAGTCTAACATTCATCACTCACTTTTGGTGTAGGTTAGTCAAAGACTTTAAAAGTTAGCTCAACTTTCTTACACCAAAAGATAACTGTCCCCTGTTTACAGTACAGCTTTGAACAGATTGCCTGGTCGTAACATACTTAACAGCTCTGGCTTTAATACAGATAGAGCCAATCGGGACAAATTATTAATGCTTTAAAGAAAGAAAATTACTGCTAAAGTTCTGCTTGGAAAATGCAGCACATTACCTAAATATCAGAGAGGTACATAACGGCTTTCCCAATTTTGCATTAAGTCATGAACAACCCTCGATATCAAGCTATACCTGCTTGATATCAAGACACCTGCACAGATGTGCTGCCTTTTCTCCACACCACTCCCTACTGGGTAACCAGACACACATTTAATTACCAGCAGTCTGCTTCCTTGGTGTTGTGCGAATGGAGTACTCAAAGTCAGGCACTGCCCTGCTGCTCAGGTGAAGGTGGTAGTTTCTTGCTTCATCCAGCAAATCCCTACATTTTAGATTCTGCTTGACAATCTCTTCCTTTGCCACAACACCCATAAGGAAACAAATGGGCAAGAGAGGCAGCCGTACCTGACACAGAAATGAACACAGTTGGAGAAACTGGCTGAACTGCTGAGTGTCACCATGCAGCGCTGCACATGCACCAGCTGGGAGCTCCGGAGCCAGCTGGCAGCCCCACGCTCTTCAATAAAGAGAGCGGCTCTCAGAGTTGTTTCAGACAACAGTATGAACAGTTCTTTTTAGTGATAATGTTTGCTACAACCATTTGCATTTCAGCTACAGTGGAGAAGTGTCCCTTGGCCCAGGCTGTGCTGAGGAAGGAGAAGAGCTGCTGCCTGTGCTGCACCTGCCCGGCGTGATGCAGGCTGCACCTGTGGCTTTACCAGGGCTTTATCAGGTTACTCTGCTGTTGGGTATGAATTTTCAGCTTATTGCTATGCCAGTGTAACAGGGCTTGTGCTAGAATGGTTCATTTTCTTTGGGTGGCAAGTTAAAAAGAAAACGCTGTCACCATGAACTGTCTATGAAGGAGGTATTTGCTGGTGCAGTAACACCTTTCTCTAAGGCAGACTTGACAGACTTCAAGATTAAAAAAAAAACCAAAAACCATTGAGAGCTAATTCTTTCCTTCTCTAAATCCTTCCTGCCATTTATTTCAGTAAACCTTTCATTTTTCTTTTTAGGACAGAGTGCAGAATACAAAGTACAATCAGAGGCAAGGATAGGACAGATGTTAGTGGGGGGAACTGAAGTAAATCTCCACGTGACTTCCTGAGGTTTGGAGTCACCACTGTCAAGCAGCTCTTGGCTGGCTCACCAGCAATGGTGAAGAAGTCCAGTAGCTCCAGTGCTTCTCAGAGCAGCAGGATGGGGCTGTTACAGCACTGACAAGCGTCCCTGTCTTTAAGTAAGCATGTGTCTCTACTTGTTCTTCCTTACCTCCTTGCTTTCAGTCCTACTTCTTCCTTTGTTTTGGCCCAGCTTATTTGAGGCTGCTTTAAAGCACCACTGTAGCTCTGCTGACAAGCTCCTGAGGTTAGTGATGTAGTAAGAACTCCAGACTTACAGATTCAGAACGTCATTACAACAGTGAAACCCATAAGGCTGATTATGACATGGATAATCAATGTCTAGAAGCGCAGGGCGTGTTTTCTGCTAGCAGTTATGTCCAAGTCAACTGATGACTCCATATGCTCTGGCAAATAAACCGTATTTACAGGAAGGGGTTTACTTTTTCATTGCTTGAATCTAGTCTCTGGTTTCCATCAACAAAATAAAACTGTTAATATCATCCGCTAGCACAACTGAGCAATAAATACAAATTTAAAAAAAAATCTCTAATTATATTGCCTGTAAGTTTAAGTATAAGGGGTTTAAGTTTAAGGGGTTTTTGTACAAAAACCTCATGCTAGTCTAGATGAAACTGGAAGTTTTTGGAAGACGGCTAATAAACCATTGTGATCTTTTCCTAGGAAATGTGAAAAATGATTCATTGAAGACAATGACAGCAGCATCTTAGTGGACCTCTCCTTTACTCACATAATGCCAATATTATCAATACAGCCAAATGCAAAATAATCAATTTAGAGTTCAGTGACAACTAAAACTGCCCAGCCAATCCTACCTGCTAAGACACATACAATGTTTTCCAGCACATGGCATGCATATCTCTCCCAGTACAGGCTCTCCACACTTGTCTCAAATACTGTATTTTAAACCCCCATACCCAGCACACATGGAGGCTGAATAAGTGAAGTACCTAATGCTTTGACAAGAAGTCTAATGGTTGTTTAAGTAAGTCCAGCTGAATGACCTTTTGATAAGTGTATGTGTTTACTTTCAGAAGCAGCGAGGTTGCATCAAGTCTAGGCAATTACACTGCCAACTCCTTTTGGCTCCTCCAGTGGTAGTCTAGTGAGCATTAAAAAGTCTATCATGTTTCATAACCTACTAGGGCTAACACATCTTGTTAATGAAACAGATGAAATATTCTAGAAGTAGCACAACTTGATGTGACACATCTCTGTTAGTTTCCTTTCCCAGCCAGGTAAGAAAACTCAAGAGCTTTGCCTCCTTTCTTGAGTACAAATACATAACAGCAAGGTCAGTGAGCGTATCAGGCTGCAGGAGTGGCAAGCCAAGTGAAGTGATGGCTTTAGATTCTCTGTTTCGTGTCAATACAGAACATTTCTGCTCAAGCACAGATGTAGCTTTTTGTTAGTTCCCCACCTCCCAGCCAGGAGCATAAAGTGAGTACTCTTCTCTCTACAGAAATAGAAGAATATGACTTCTCCCTGATATTTAAGAAACCTAATTTGCTTCTACTGTCAACTCCAAACTGTGAATACTGGATGAGGCACCAAAAGCTACAACCATTTTTCAGCTTGAGATCTACCCAAGTACAAAGAGCTGATTACACCACTAAATCAGTGATGAGACAGGCACTTGGTGCCTTGGTCTGCCCTACCTGTGCAAGGATCTCATCCAGCCACGTAGCATGATGCTGTGGATTGGCCAGCAGCCACTTGATAGCAGCATTGTAAACCTGCTTTTCATTTTCAATATTCAGGTCACTGGAGGACAGGAGTTTATGGAGGTGCTGTGGTGACACACTCACGAAGTCCTCGCACTCCATCACTTCTGTGAAATGTTCACAAGCAAACTGATCAGCCATGTCCATCAGGTCGATGCGGTTGTGGCTCTCTGCAAACGCCCTGACTGCCAGGCAGTTGGAGGGGTGGAAGTGCAGCTTCATGTATTCACAGCAGGCCTTTGCCACCAGTTCCACCTGCAGGATGCAGGCAGCGTACAGGACCGGCTGCACGTTATCCACTGTCAGTGTGAGCCGCGATGAGTAAGCGAACCTCACCAGGTCCTCGATGGCATCGCCATCGAAGTCCTTGATCTCAATCAGCTTCTGCTTGGCTTCAGCCATTTCTGAAAGAAACATGGCTCGGAAGTACGGGATAACGCAAGCTAGCACCAGTTTGTGGCAGGAGATTAGCTTCGAACCAACCTGAAAAAGAAAAGAACAAAAAAACGCGCAGTGTTTTACTGTAATGTCAGTTTTGGCTGGGAAAGCAGGAACAGTGAAACTGAAACAATGTATTTTGTCTGTATTATGTCCTCACAAATCAACCCCATTTGTCCTGACATTACATCCACCTATCCCAAGGAATTCTATGTTGTAGCTTGGCCATGGGAGTAGCGCAAAGTAGTAACACAAGGAAGCAATAGCAATGATGCATTGAACCTGCCTTTATTTAAAAGCCTTATGAAGCATCCCTAGAAATCTTCTAGATGCATCTTGGAGACAGGAGAAGACTGCTAGACACTTGTTTTATATGTACTCAGACTTTAAGGGGGGGGAAATTAGAAAGTGACATTTTTAGACTACTAAATTTAGACTTCTAGACTTTTACTACTGTCAAGGAATTGATGTTTATAGAAGCAAATTTATGTAAAAACATAGGAATAACAGCTATTTCAGGGGTTATTAAAAGTTACCAATTACTTCAATATTTTTAGAATGTTTACACACAAAAGACAGGTGTATTCCCTATAAAAAGAAGGTATTTCTCAAAATTCTGATCAGAAAATGTAAAATAAGCCTTTCATGTACAAAATTCTAGAATTCCATTACATTAAAAAAGAATCTAAGTATTCAAGGTAAATTAATAATCCACTGCTTATTTGTGTTCCAGGAGTGCTTTCTTACAGCCTTTGTCACTCTGCAGTCTGCACTAACATAAAGGGATGGCTGACATAAGCAACCAGTCTCCTGGACAGACTCAAATTATACATTCATTTTCAGATGAATGTGTTACAGAGAGCTGTTGTGCACTTAAAAAAATAAAAACATACGAAATTATAAAGGATATTTTGGATTTTTTTGTAGCTCTGATTCAATACACACTTGCTCTACCTTTTAAGAGTATGATCGATACAAATGTTATCTACCTGGTGAGCAGTGAGTTGAGTACAGAAAGCAAACACACAAGCATGCAGATTAAAAACCAGGAAAAGATGGTTCAGTGTGATTACTTCAGATCACCTCAGAAGGAATAATTCAGACCTACCAAATGAACAAAAAGCAAACCAACAGGAGAAAAGCAGATGGTACTCATCTGTCACTCTTCGCCTTCTAACAGCCTTCTAAGACTGTTCATATGACAGCAGCAGGAGAGTAGGTGAAATTCCAGAATTTCACTCTTTGGAACAGAGGGAGTCTCCCTGTGTGCTCCCATGGCTTATCACTATTACAGCATCAGCACTCCAACTAACTAGAGTACTGCTGCAAAAAAATGCTACATCAGTGCTCTGCTATATGAGGGAGAGCTCCGGGGCCGTTCTTACCTTCAGACACCTTTATTGTGCCCATCATCCCACTCTCTAATTAAACCTTTCTTTTGAATTAAGTGGCTCTATTACATTACACAAATCTGCTTAATTTTAAATCACAGAATGGTTTGGGTTGGAAGGGACCTTAAAATTCATCTCATTCCACCCCCGGCCATGGGCAGAGACACCTTCCACCAGTTATGTAGCATGTTCTTGCTATTTTGAAATTAGAGTTCTCCTCCAGTTACTATCTTATTTTAAGAGCCAGCAGTTAAAACAATTGGTCTGACAACAGCAATGCCAGAACTGCTCACTATCACAGGTCACGCACAAAAGCAGAAAGTTCAGCAGAGATCTGATTATTCTTAAAACATGAGCAAGGCCTAAGTGCTACAGAAATAAAAATCGAACCCCCCTGAAAATTCTAATTCAAGTACATAGTTACTAGTTACTTGAAAATCCCTGATTTAGGAAGCCATACAATAAAATGTCCATGGGCTGCTCTAGTCTTTGCTGGAAGCCAAGTCACATCATCTAATATTCTTAAGTTACCAAAGTAGCTCCATACAGATCATACAAATGAACATTAATACAAGGCTAACTTAGGAAAAGTTAAACTGCAGCCCCAGTAAAGTGTTTTTTTCCACGGCAAGTTTCCCTAGCAGAAGTATACATTTAATTATGTTTATAAAATAAGACTCTCTGCCTTTTTTTTTTGCAAGGGTAGGTGGAAAGGAAGGAAGGTAAGAATGAGGTCAGCAAGAAAAGGGATGAGGAGAGTTGGTAACACCAGAGACATACATCTGTCCAGGATTTTCCCTGTTCATATCTAACTGTTGCCAAGGATGAAATACTGGGATATCACACAGAGATCAATATGACCAGGTGAAGCCGTTTATTGAACTATCAAAGTTCCTTTTATACGTTTTTACTACATGCTCACGTGTTGCATAAAGCAATGCAATTGGTTACTTAGGCATAAGCACACATCTTAACAGCAGCTACCATTGGTTAAGGCATTTGCGTCAATTAAAACCACAGCATCTTCGTTCTTGCTGATTTCTACGTTCAATATCCTGCACTTGTTCCTCGTCTTCTCTGTTTGATGTCCTGTACTTGTTCCTCCTGAATAGCAAGGTCAGTACCTGTACTGCCACTTTGTTTCAATCATCCTCAAAGCAAGGCCTGTATGCTGGGTTGTGCATGTCCCAACGAGCAGTTTCTTTGAGAAACTGCTCAACATCTAACAGTCAAAGTGGCAGGCTAACAACTTCTCCTAAGGGCCTCTGTCATTTGCTCTTGGTTTAGGAACTGTGCTTCATCACTATTCCTTAAATAACTATCTTGCACTAGTAAGTTGTTTAGCTAAGCAATACTTAATTTTCAGAGGTGCTGCTTCTATGCATGCTAGATACAAGTTTATTGTGATCAGGATATAAGAAATATACAGCTGAGTTACAAATAATGCATTAAAGCAATGCTATGCAAGAATCATAAAATTTGCTTCCTCCCTCTCCTCTTTGATCAGCTGTACTGGGGTTTTCCTCTTTCTTTCTCTGAATTATGCTGGAAGTTAGATTTGTTTCAGAAATCCCATCTGCTGAGAAGAATCTAGCAAAACAACACAAAATGCAGAAATGGAAGTAAAATTGGGGATGAAAGTATATTGAGAACAAAGAGGCTACAAGGAGCTGGAATTGCACAGTAATTACTGACCAACTGTGGGAATGTGCTTAGAAGGCAAATTGGAATGGGGTCAAAGTCATGTACTTCCTCTCTCAGATTGTCAATACCTTAAGTGTTTAAATTTCAGCTGTAGGCTTCCTAAATATGGAAAAAAATACAAGCATCTCTAGAGATGCCTCAGATCCAGGAGGTATTCTGTGGCTTCCATAACCCTGCCAATATTCCCAGCCATCTCCCAACACACTTATTTGCAGCTTAATCTTCAGACTGTTACATGCAATGGATGTGTGACGAGCATCACCTTCAGTGTAACATCACAGAGCTCTCCAGCTTCAAAGAAGTGAAGAAGAGAGCTGTGAAAATCCTTCCAAGCCTCATTTGCCTCAAACACGAAGACATCCTCATCCCCATCACTGTTGGAAGGCCGAGTTTGCTGCTGCTGCCGCCACCTTTTTCCCTTTATCAGATGTTGTTTTGCCTGCTCAGGGACCAGGGATTCTGAAGCCATTGGCTGTTTCTTCTCTCACTGCATCAATCTTCAAAAACTCCTGCCACAATAAAATCCAGCCCATCAGGAGTTAGGTCCTAAAATTTAGTTCTGTTCATTTTCCTGTTTAAAAACACACACAAAAAAAGAAAATGAGACATTACGTAATGCTAGAACATAACACTTTGATTACGTTATAATACTACCTATGATCTTACTTGGGGAAGGTGAGAGGAGAAGGGACAAAATTAAGAATCCTATGTAGCTACCTTTAGGAAAAGACATTGTTTATGAACTTGTTGTCCACACCTCTTGAAAAAGATATGAAAAAGAAAAGGCAAATATGTACCATAGAATCATAGAATTGTTTGGGTTGGAAAGGACCTTAAAGATTATATAGTTCCAACCTTCCACTACACCAGGCTGCTCAGAGCCCCATCCAGCCTGGCCTTGAACACTTCCAGGGACAGGGAGGGCATCCACAGCTTCTCTGGGCAACCTTTTCCAGTGTCTCACCACCCTCATAGCAAAGAACTTCCTCCTAACATCTAACCTAAATCTCTCCTCTTTTCAGTGGAACTGTTCCCATTTGTCCTATGACCACCTGCCTGTGTAAAAAGTCACTCTCTCTGTTTTTCAAAAGTCCCCTATAAGTGCTGGAAGGTACTCCAGAGTATATTGAGAAGCATGTTCCTCTTACACTGACTACCTTTGGTCTCATGGCTTTTTAGTTAATTTATGATGCATTCATTCTTAATTCTATGCTAAGAGTTGATGACTGCTATACTTCAGTGATTTCTGATCATGCAGTCTGGTGTTGGAGGAAGTGCACTGGCCAAAAGAACAAAAAATTCTTCTGCAATAACAATTTGAGTCACACGTCTGGGAGCAGAACTGATTTTCCTTTGGGAGATTTTGAAAGTGTCCATGCCTCTTACTGAATTTACAGCATCTTACTAAATCTTCATGCATCAGTACTGGAGAAAAAACAGGAGGTGACCTGAGGCAACCATACCTGTTCCTGCTGTAGGTCACAGGGTTGTGCCAGCTCCACGTTCTGTGTGGTGACAGACCTGGTGGCAGCACTGGGCCAGGCAGGTTAAAGTGAGATCAAACATGCCTGGAATATTTGCCTGTGGTACTTTAAGCAAGATGAGTATTCCTCCTTTAAAAGATATGTAAGAGAAAGATCTCACTTCTTCCAAAACTACAAACTAGCTTGAAGATATTATGGATCATGGGATCTTTATACACTTCATAGCAATGAATACCTTTTTCTGCTGAAAATGTAGCTTCATTATGCCAGATTTGACAAATTACTAAGATATTTTTCTAGTTCATTAGGATATTTTGGTTCTCAAATTAATCCTTCATGACTGGTACTCATGTTTAACCTGCCCTTCAAAAAAGTCTCTATTAGCACTGAGATCTGAAGCTGACACAGAGCTTCAGACATAATCTCCTGAAGTTACAAAAATTAACATGGACAAACAAGAGGGAAAAGACTGATGCTGAAATACTGTACATGGATGTTGAAAGGTATCATGTTTTATTCACTCACATGATAATGTAGGTAAGACATAGCATCTCTAGCCTACGCCTGCAGGTAACTTATGCTTATTTCGGTCTTTGACTGACACTCTCGCTTCACCACTTCTTGGTTACTCACACCTAACCATTGCTACAGTGAGCAGAAATGCTGCTTTCAGACAGAACTGCGACTGACTGCTAAATGAGAGTTCACAGCTCCCAAGTCACAAGCTTTTTCCATCTGACACATAGGCTACATTTATCCTCATGCTTCAACTGCAGCTGCACATGTACTTTCCTCATCTGCTCTGTGTCTCAAGGTAAAAAAGGCTGATGGTGTACATTTTACCTATTCTGGGTATGCCATTGTAAACACCAACATAAAACTCATGAGTCTTAAGAAAAAATCAGTGCTGTTCGTGTGAATTTTTTATGCTATAAATGAACTAAGTAATAACACAAAAGCCAAACATAACTGATTTATGCAATGCTTTTCATCCGTATCTCATGATCATAGCAAATAAAGGTCTTGGAGATGCTCTGAGCTCTTGCCTGTAAGAAAAGAAGTTGAGGGCGTACTTGGATTTATATATTTGATACGTACTAAGTACACACTTGATATTGTAGGGGAAGAAACTAGAAATGACATCAGAGGAAACCAATGGCACTACTCAGGCACACAGCCATAAATAAGAGAATCACATGTATGAAGGAATGCCCAGTATTGTGATATCAAATATGTGTACGGGAACATGAGAGCAATCCAATTATTGTTCCTCGGGTAAAGAGAAGTTTCTGCAACATGTTAAAAATTAACGTGTGTAATATTACCTTCAAAAATATTCAGATAGCAATTGACTGACATACTTCAGCTTTCTTTTGATGAGACTTGGTGGCAGGTATCTTAGACTTTTATTCTTCCCCCAAGTCACCAGTTCAGGAGCATCTTGTTTCTGTCATACACCTCGGTCATGCAAATCTTTTTAGATGCCTATCCCCAAATCCTCCACTGGTCTTAATTACAGCATCTCACAGTTTGAGTCTTCAAACAAATCATCATCTGCTATGGAAAGTACCAGTTGTAGCCATGTTTCATTTGCAGAAAATACTGGCTTGGGGTCATCTTTAGCCATAAGCCTTTTCTGTTCTCAGATTTTAAATGAAAAAGAAATGAATTTTAGTAGCACTTGAATCAAGATACTAAGTTCTGGAAATCTGAAGATCACTCCAAATTCATGAAGGTCAGTATATTTCAACTCTCACAAACTAAAAGAAGAGCCATTTACAGATTTACTCCCAAATCAACAGTAATTCAACAATAATATCCAGCTACTTGAGGCTAGTGAATGGGTGAATGCCATACACACAGAGTCTTTCCTCTCTAGAACAAAACATTGCCATGGCCATTCAGAACTTCAATAATATGCTTCCTTTTTCATCTTGGCAATTAAGTCTTCCAGCCTCCATACAGTCTAATATTTTGACAACATTAGGAGCATAAGTGACCATCAAAGCAAGTGACTGACTCTAAGGAAACTAAAGGAGTACCTCATTCATAACATCATCTATCATTCCTTGTAAACAGCTACTTGATATTTTCCATGGAGAAATAGCTGTCTGAATAAAAAAAACCAAACCAACAAACCTCACACGTTTACAGCTCACCATCATTTGCTGAGAGCCAGTCAGCAATTTCCTTGTTCAAGTTAAATATTTGGAAATACTGATGATGTCTGCTATTCTCAAGAGCGCAGCTGTTCCAGATCCCAAAGTCTGTGTTCTGGTCATCAGTGCTGGCCCTCAGGTGAGGGACTGAGGATCCCCTCCTAGCTGTTCCTCAGACTTACAAAAGCAAGAAAGGATGGGAAGTCAGAGAACAAACACGCTATCTTACAGCTGCTGTAATTCAGGTAACAGTAACATCTGAAAGTGACATGGTTTTGATTCAGACATTCTAGCAAATCTTAAACTGAATGAAGTATAAAATTTCTCAAGTCACATAGAGTACTTATGTTCAGTAGAGACAAAATACCTCTGTTCTGAAGCAAAAAGAAATTGAAGACAATAGGCAGTGGTAGGACATGAATAACATTGCTCTGTTTTCCGCCATTATGAAATTAAATCCCAGGAATCCTGGCTGATGTTGGAGTACATGGCCTCCTTCCCTGTGGAGGACTTCAGGAGATGGTGTCCCAGAAAGAAGGAATCATCCTTATTCTTTCTCTGACACATGGGAGGAAGACACTTCAGTGATACAAAACAAACAAAACCACGATTCCCACTATAACCAAAACTAGGCAGTGTTCAGATAAGAGGTATTATACCTGTAAATCCAATGCTTCTTATGATCAGCGGTACTTAAGCTGGAAAAAAGGTGGCAGAAGTGCAGGAGAAATCAAGATAAGATGAAGTTTCTCCAAGTATCCCGTATGTAATTTTGGTTACCTACCCCTAAGAAGAACTAAAATCACATCGTGATCTGTGCAGAGAAGGGTGGTCAGCCTTTCTCAGAAAACAAAAAGGCCATTTAATTGAAGGAGACAAGAAATTTGCCTATGCACATGTCGCTGTGTAAAACTAACTTGTCTAACATAGAGCCTGATGAGTCTCTGGGGGTAATGAAATGCTCTCACTGCTGCCCACAAGATCAGAGCAGCAGAGGCAGCAACAAGATCTTCTCCAGTTTAATCCAGCTAACAGAGCAATTTGAGTTGTTGTCTTGTGTTGTGCTAAGAAAACTTGAACATTTGGAAAAAGGACAGCTGGCAGAGCTAAGGAAGACACAGAGGGAGAGAAGTGGGAAGGGCAGGAGGCAGCTGCAGTGCAAACTGCAGACAAGCAGCAGCTTTGGCAGGGACTGTGCCAGCAGCTGTTCCACTGCTCAGTCTGGTTACAGCTGCATCACCAAGAAGGAACACGGGGGGGAAAAACTGATGGACAAAATAGGGTAGAAAATCCTCAGTTCTCTCCCATTGTTCATTTACCAATCCTATCAAAGATGATGTGGAAACTTTACGCAAAACTGTTCAGATGCCCATGCTAATTAGGTCAAATCAGACAAGGCTGGAAAACACAGGGATGTTCCAATTACACACTGTATTACAACCCTAAGACTATCGCACTTTTCAGCAGAAAGTTATTTAACAGAAAGAAAAATAGTCAGAAACCACCCATCTAACTGGTTTAGCTTGTTTAAAACCACTAGGATTGCTTTTGTAGAAACACATCGAAAAGTTTCTTAGACAACACTAGTATACAATTTCTAAATCCTTTCAGCATTTCCAAGGTTCTTTGCAGCAAAAAGTGACATTATTGTTTTGTGTTACTTGTCACACAGGTAGCTGAGCAACAGTGAAATGGGTACAGCTGGCATCATCTCTCATCTGTTTGCATAATCAAAACTCCATCAGTGCTGCAGACACACAAGCCATGAATGAGGACCACTCTTCCCTGGAAAAATGCAGCAGAAAAGGTGTTTTGTAGAGCATGAAAAGCATAGTCAGATAAAATTTCATTGTGGAAATAATTCTTCCTGGCAGACTCTTCATGCTGTTTCAAGACAGTTTCTTCTCACCTCCATTTGATTCAATGCTCAGTGAAGTTCTACCGAGGTTTAATCCCAGTTTCCATGGAATACCAGAAAGACCACCTGTCTCCTGGGATTTACAGACTGACAGGTTGACAATTTTGTTCAATTTTGCATTATAAAAAACAATCAAAAACCTAATATGCTATGATTTATTTATGCTTGATTTACTTTTGCTTCAGAATAACGAGCAAAATCCCTCAGAAGTCACAAACCAGCAAACTAGGACTCTGCTTTGCAGATACAGAGGTAACTAAGATGCAGTTTATTTATGCAAAGTAACCTTGGGAAGACCCAAAAAGTAGAAAACAAACTAAAAACCACTGAAAATCAGTGCAATAGGAGCATAGTGAAGTGCTGATGGATAGATACAAAAATTTAACTAGCCTACTACATCCACAAGAACACAGAACAATCCCTTACCAAGGAGAGGCACTACTGTATTCTCTGACAGACCATATTAAAAAAACAACAGTTTAATAGTCCCCATAGCAGCATTTAGTCCAGCCATTCCCAGAAGTATTAATAGAGAGTAAATTTTTTAAAGTCATTTGGCAGCTTCCTTTATCCTGGACATGTAAATGAAGGCATGGTACCTACCACAGCATTCCAAAACTGTAGCCAAACAATGCTTCCCATACACACACACACACCAGTCCCTTCCTCCCAGGACTCTCTGCCTTAGCTGCCAACTCTCATCACATTCTCTCATTTAGAGCTGAGATTCAATGCAACCTCATGTTACACCCCCAAGTCAAACAGCTCAAACCATAAAGCAGTATCACCTTCCTTTTGTCCCGAAGCTGCAAGGCTCCTTCAAAATCTGAAATCAAGAGGTGGCAGAGGTAATACAAGACAAAAGGCTTCACAACCCAAGATGCTATACCCATTGTAGGAAATTATTATTACAAAATCCGTTTGGTGAAACCTGCTGGGGAAGAACTAAAGTACTGGCTAATGTGGTACTGTGCTGCCTTGCATCAAATTACTGGCAGCCATTACACAATGATCCTGTCTTCGTGTGACCACACTGATTACATCTGCCTTTACAAATAAATGGCCAACTAGAAAATTGGATGCCAGGCTACTGACATCCCACTAACAATTAATAAAATAAATGATGTCATGAGCACACTGCACAGAAACCCCAGGCACAATCTTGCCATGTAACAATGCAGTCACACTTCTTTCACAGCACAAGAGTTTGCACAGCAATTACAGGGGACTCAGCCCAAAATGACTCAAAAAACCTCACACCACATTGCTTGAAGATGGTGGCTGAACCTTTTGCAGCTTAACCTCCATTTCCAGCAAAGACATATGTGATATGTCTGTTGTGGTTTGCCAACACTTGTTGTGGTACTTTACTTCTCCACTGTGTGATTTGTTTCTCGATTATCCTTCCAGAAGCCTTTGCAACCAGCACAGAAATCACAGAAAGCCAGGTATCTGTGAGTTTTGTAACTTTTACAAGTGTAGGATTTATAGGAATGACTTAGGCAAAGGAGGAAACCCAGATCTACTTCCCAGCGGACAGTAAGGAATTGCCTTGAGTGGAGATAGGAAGGGAGAGCCTACTGAAGGAGGAAGGAAAGCCAAGCAGGCAGTTTCAAGAGCTGGGGGAGATGTGACATCTTAAATTCTCATTTATTTGTGAAGGAAGGAGAGGCTACGAACTCCTGAGACTCTCTCCAGTAGCAACGGGCAATTTCTCGCTGTTTTCTTTTAACACAAATATTTGTTTTGGGGTAAGCTAAGTGACTGCTCGTTATCCTTTACAAGATGCCAATAGTGAACCGACTAAGGGACTACCTTTGGCTGTGGTGTCCACATGGAGCATCTTGAAACGCGTGGAATCCCAGCTCAATTAACTTTAATTAACATTTATCTCCTTCTCGAACAGTGTGGCTGCCACGGCTCTCTCTGTGGGTGCCCCCGCAGCACAATCCCCCCGATGCCGAGCCCGGGCACGGTGCCGCCTCTGCGCTCTCCGAGCACAGCCCACCCCGGGTAACCATTTGCACCGATTCCACCTTAATTCACCACACACCAGCGCTCGGTCCGGCTCCCTGGCTCCGATCGCGGCGATTCCCGTGGGCGAGGAGAGAGCCGGGCCCGTCCCGCGGCCCTCCCGGGAGCGGCTCCGGGCCGTCATGCCTTGGCGAGGGTGCCCCGGGGGTAGGAGCCCACGGCAGTGCTGCGAGGAGGGGGGAGCCCGCGGCACTGCCCACCCCGCCGAGCCCGCTCCCGGGACACCTGTGAGCGCAACCGGAGAGCCGGGGGCGCGTTACGTAAGGGCGGAGGAGCCGCCATGGCGGTACGAGCGCGGTACGAGGGCGTGGGGCGGCGGGGGAAGGGCGCAGAGCGGAGTGCAGCCCTCCGGCTGCGGGGGAAGGGGAGGTGTGAGCTGAGAGCCGGGGTAAGCCCCGCGGTGCCCGCCCGGTGCTTACCCCGCTCACCTGCGCTGCCGCTGCCGCTGCCGCCGCGGCGGGTCCGGCGGAGCGCCCGCCGCCCGCCAGGGGGCGCGCTGCGCGCATGCGCCAAGGGGCGGGAGCAGGGAGGGAGCCCGGTGGCGCTTCCGACGCTCCCGCCCCCTCAGATTCCCGTGGAGAGACGTTCGTATCCCTTCGCTCAGTGGTGCGTGTGGAAAATGGACTTTACAGGTTCTTGGCGCATAGAAGGGCTGACCTTCAGTGGGAAGCAGAAGGAGGCAGAGCAGCTCCTGAGAAATACCATCACCCTGTCGCCGCAATTAGTGCAATCTCCGCCGGAATAATCTCCCCCCTTCTTGAGCGGAAGCCGTGTAGGGAGTGGCTGAGGTCACTCGGTCTGTAGAGCCTGGACAAGAGGAAACCGAGGGGAGACCTCATTGCAGTTACAGCTTCCTCATGAGGGGAACTGGAGGAGCAGGCACTTATCTCTTCAGTTTCCTGACCCGTGACAGGACCCGAGGGAATGGCTTGAAGCTGTGTCATGGGAGGTTTAGGTTGGGTATCAGGAAAAGGTTCTTCCCGCAGAAGAAGTGTTTGAGCACTGGAACAGGCTCCCCAGGGAAGTGGTCACAGCACCAAGTCCGACAGAGTTCAAGAAGCATTTGGACAATGCTCTCAGGCACATGGTGTGACTCTTGTGGATGTCCTGTGCAGGGCCAGGAGCTGGACTCAGTGGTCCTTGTGGGTCCCTTCCACGTCAGCATGTTCTGCGATTGATTCTGTAATACAGATCAGAGTGATCCTGTTTCAGATTTTGGAGGAACTGCTCTCCATGTGTTCAGAGAGAGAAGGATGTAATAAAGACTGTACTAGCTCTTTCCACCTGTCCACCAGCTCTGGTCTCTATAGCATATATTTTTTTATATATACATATCTCACACAGAGAGATACATACAGCCCCTCCAGTGCAGGAATACATTTCCCCAATACACACTTTCCCCCTGGTTTGATTCAGTCTCTGTTAGTAGTACCCTCTCTGCCTGTGGAATAATAAGTGTAAGTCTTGGTCCCATTTGGTCAAAGCTTGGTTTCAGAACTTGAAAAGAATTGGCCAGGAAAGTTTTGCAGACTGTTAGAACCAAAGAAGGACCTTATGAAAGAAGTAGATGCCCTGGGGAGTATGGAATCTTCCTTGCACAAAAGCAAGGACAGCTTGCCAAGTGAAAATGCCTGTCACCTCCAGCCCCACAGCCTCAGTAGATTTCTCGGTTCCAATACTGCAGAGCTGAAAGCTGGTCTCACATTGGATGCCAAGTTCACCCCTACAGATGTGCATAATAATTCTAGGATTTCCTTTTTTCCTGAACCCAACACAATTCTGCTGAAAAGAAGGAAGGTGTTTTATAAATCCATGCTTATCTGAGAATGGGTGGCTAGAGATTTGCAGTTCCACACAGAGTACACATGTACTGTTTTTAGCAGGAGATGCACATCTATTTAGGAATCTTTAAAGGCAAAAATGTCCAACTAAATAACACTGTTATCGAGGTGACCTGTTTGAGAAAGAGATAGAGCACTGTCCATGAAAATATGAGGATCATTGTAATTATCTCAAATATCATCATCTGTTTGATGGGTTTGGGTTGTTGTTCCACACCCCTGTGCCACTTATTCCACAGAGGTCAGAGGCAGTGAAAATTCAGTGGCAAACAGCTGAATCGATTATATGACATGCTTATCAAAAATTTGCACTAGTTGTGATCAACCCAGCACATTTTAGGTTTTGCATAAATACATCTCAGAAAATCCCTGTTCAGCAATGTGGTGTTGTTGTTGTTGTTGCTGTTTTTGTTTTTGTTTTGTTTGTTTGTTTCCTGAACATAAAAATCTCAAACAATCCTCCCCAAGTTCATCCATGTTTTTGAAAGGTACTAACATGAATGTATGTGGCAGAGATGCTGCTGTCCAAATGGAGTTTCCAGAAGGCTGGGATCAGACAAAGTGACCTGTACAAACTTGTGTTTTGCGAATTTCCCCTTCCCTTCTATCACAGTGTATGCTTATATTCCGTATTGGCCTCAGAGTTTCTACATTATATATCCGCAATGTCCAGTGTGGCAGCTGCTTTACTTCCTCAAACTGGTTCTGTTCAAGATGAAAGCCTGACACTTATGAAGGGCCAAGGGAGGAAATACTACCTCCCAGCTTCCTCAGATGAGTGCTGGGGATTGAAGCAAGGTCTGTGAAAAGGTAGAAGTTGTCAGTGGGCAGACTGCTGTTCTAAATGAGGAAGTAATGTCTTTGTGCTCTTATTTCTGGCTTTGAGAGTTAGTGATACTGCTTGTAATGTATTGTGGCTCTCATCCAATGCCCCTAGAAACCACCAAAAAGGCTCCTATTGACTTCAAGTACAGTTTGATCAGGCCTTCAACCCACAAAGATGCCATTGTTTGGTTTTACTGCCATTGCAGTGCTTGGCATACTGCTGCTCCTGCTCTCACATACATTCAGATACATACATCCACTAAGTCCTCACAAGCAGTGCTTTACAGGGGCGAGGTATAATCCCTGATGACAGGAAGAGGTTACCTTTTCCTGAATGTGGGCAGACTTTGAGGCTGGATTCCTGGTGATCTATTGTGACTGTTCTGGTAAATGCTTTATCTCTGTTCTCTTAGAAAATGTAAAGTAACTATTTGTCTGGATTCTCTTAAAGCCTTGAGTTTAAAACTGTAGTAGCTCTTTGGATTAGCAACTGTAGAGACCTATAAGACTTCAGTACCTTACCTTCCTGCTCTAAAGGCAAAAAAAATTAAAATATTGCTATTCTCTGATAGTAACAATCCTCAAAAGAAAAAAAAAGAGCCAACTGTGAAAACTTAAATAGCTGTATTTTGTGTGTGTGTGTGGTTTTGTTTTGTTTTTTCAGCTGTTTCAAAGGGACAAAAGGAGCTTGGTCCAAAAGACAAATAATGACCTGGCAGCTCAGGGACAGGGCATAACCTTGGGTGAAAAAGATCTTTGGGTGTTGAGTGACTGTGGCTTTGTGCACTAATCTCAGCTACATAAGTATGTGACAGATATGCCTACAAGATGAAAACCCACAGGAGCATAAACACCTTCCTTGAGGAGGCTTCGAAGAGAAACTGAATGCCAGGTAGCTGTTATCTTGCCAAGAAGATGTCGTGCACTGAGTATAGCTTTGCACCATGTCACTTGACATCTTCCAGAGATCCTGGATTAGCTGCTGAATGAAGAACAATCCCTTTCCCAAACTTGTTAGTCCAGAAATGCACTAACACAGCCATACCCATTGCCAGGCTCCAAGGTAGCAGGGGCTATACATACATGCAAAACATTTCTTTCTTGGTGCCTTTGAGCTAGCACTGAGGTAGCTCAGCACTGCACAGCACAGGCATTATCTAAAATGGCCTTTAGAGTATTGAGGATTGTGCTTTAGGATTTGTCTGCCTGTCATCCATATTATGTTTGTAAGCACTTGGGAAGATCTGTGCTTAATTATAACTGTGTATGGAGTGTCCCAAGTTTCATGACTTCCAAGGCTTCAGATGTAAACAGTGTTGTGTGCGACAGGGCAAAATTGAAACAATTTGTGGCTTGAAAAATAACTATCTGAAAAATCTGTTCTGCTGCTTCTTTATCTATAGGCCTGTGGCATAGATGGACTTATGTCATCCTGCTGAAGGAGAATACACCTCTGTTTGGCACCTTTCTTCCCTTTTATCTGTTCCCTGCTCCCGAGGAGAGAGAGCATGAAGTGAGCTACAGACTCTCCTGCCCTGAATTGGTTACTGACTAACCATATGGATTAGGCACAGATCCTTGTGAGTCAGGAATTCTTTATCTAGAAAATGAACATGTGAACACTGAGTATAAACTATGTTCATAAAATGTTGCATTTTAATGATTCTCACTCACTCATTCCTAGTGTCACATCCATTACAACTGACCCATATAAAAGGAGTCTCCTTTCCAAAGTGTCTTCATAGTCCTGTGCAGAAAATCTTAGTATCTCTCAGAAGCTGTTAGCTGTAACTCTGTCTCTGTTAATTAGTGTGCTGATTGATTTTGGTTGGTTGAGTTTGGGTTTGTTTCATTTTTTTGGGTTGAAAATATTCATTAAATGCACAAGAACTGACCATAGCTCTGAGTGACCTAGAAGGGCACTTCTAAGGAAATAACTAATTAATCTAAATTTTTAAATTTTTTTTTTGGCCCATACTACTTTCCTTGCTATATGATGTAGCCTCCTTCCAGACAAGCTCATTAAAATCCCCTTAAAATTGTATTTGTGTTTAAAACGGCTCTTGATACAATATAATGTCTAAGAGAGAGAGGAGGATGGAAATGGAAATATGCCACATGAACAGATGTTCAGCTGGGAAGATAACATTAGTGATTAGGCTGTGCAGCCAGAACTGGTGTTAATAGCACATGCATGCTTTAAGGACTTAGAGAACTGAGCTACACATAAACACTTGTTTTTTCCCCTTCATTGTTTTTCATACCAGAGAAACTTGAATCTTTTCTTTCGCCATTATAATTCCAGTGTAACTACACATAAATCACTTGATGAGAATAAATGCAGACCACCAGATCTGTGTAATATTAAAGCCAGCTATTACATGATTTTCAATTTTTCACCTCTGTTAGAGTGCACGTGTCAGATCTATAAGACTCAAAGAAGTCCTTATGTACTGTATTCCAGGTCAGCGCTTCAGAAGGAAGCAGCAATATCTCATTATGGTAAAGCTATGTGGCCATCAAAGGATTAGTGCAAGCTCCTGCTCAGGGTTTGGGTTTTTCTCCCATTAGAGATTACCTCATGATTAGCAAATTGGGAGGCACTGGTGAACATGAGTGTCTGGAATTCCTTTATATAAAAATAGTCACTATTGTCACCAGATTATTTTTTGGCATTGAGTGTATCTTCCTGTTGCAGCATCAGTTCAACTAGAATGTTTCTTGAAAAATCATTTTGATTGCGATGTTTTAGAAAAAGATCAGCTACCAGCTGTGAACATTAAAAGGCGGAGAACACAGAGGGGAAATAGTTTGCACGAGAGCAAGTTTAATCCTAGAAACACCTGTCTTCTTGGATAAATGTAAGCTTATTCAAACTCTGGTAGAAGTTTTGCAGTAAAGCTACAATCCTACAGTCCTCTTGGTGATGAGCTCAAACAAAGCAAGACACCTGCCTGGAAAAGGAAGAAATGCATAGTCAGGTGATAGATGCAGAATGAAAGAATTTGAGAGATTGAAGGTACCAAAAAATTGAGTCAGAATTTTTGCAGACTGTTTTGCAACACTGTGAACCACCAGTGTTCTCAGATGCTTAATCTCAGTGGAGATGTAGTAAAAACAATACAAACCCCCCTTTCATTGAACTGCTGGGTTCAGGAGATTCTGTGCATTTAGAAATCCATGTTCTGAAATGCTGCCTAAAATTGCCTGGTTTTTTATGCATACTGGTACTACCTGCAAACATTAAAATGTATGGCCCCAGTCATGACACTGAGGCCTCGGTGCTAGCAGGCAGTGGCACTAAGAAGTACAGCCCTGATTTTCTCTTGTAAGTGGCCTAGGTTTGTGCCAAAAAACACAAGTTGAGATGATTCTCCTAACATTCTGAGTAGGATTCAAGGACTTTGGAAAAATGCAGCAGAACCAGTCTCCAAAGAAGTACCCTCAAACTTTGCTAAAGAAACAGGCCAGGTGGCAGCGCTGTGAGGAGCTTAAATCCATGCTGTTAGAGATTTTGTCAGTAGTTGACTTTCATGCCTTTTCCTCTGGGGACCAGAGCCCCTGTCATCTGGCAGGGCAGTCACAACAGAGGCATCTGCCTGCTGGCTGCAGCCCCTCAACGAGTGCATAGTGCACCTGGCCCATGAAGTCACTCTCCTGTGCTTTCTTAAAGTGGAACAGCTGGAGGAGCCGAGGAAGGAGCTCCACAGACCTCTAACCAACATCATGGTGCTTTTAACTGAGCTGTTGCTCATCATGTCTGCGGGAAACTAGGCTGACTCCAGCACAAAGATTAAGAACTAGGCGCTTCCTACTTTTCTCTTGGAACTTGGTTCTCTGCTTAATTAACACATCAGCATTTGGGCCAGACCTCACTTGCACGGCTCAGCAGTGCTGTCATTTTCCTGGCACAAGGCTCCAGTCAGTGCTGGGGCCAAGGAAGAGGAGGCAGGGAGGGCATGGAAGCACCAACTCCAAGAGACACCTCAGCAGGAGGCAGAGCACAGGGCCAGAGTCACTAACCTGACTCATAAGGAGTCCTAGGCCAGGGTGTGAGGTACCACTCTTCAAATTTGGGACTTAGCTGTAGGTGGCTGTATGAAACTCGCTCACATGAACTCCTGCTGGGCACCCATGTGTGACCAGACTTTGGGATAGGCTTCAGTTGACTTTTGTGGCCAGAAAGAGAACTGAGGAGCCTGGGAGGCTTGGTGACTCAATTCTGTCACTGGAGACAGAATCTCATTCAGGAGATGCATGCTGAAATCCTTGGTTTTTGTCTGTTTTTTATGCCAAGCAGAAGACTTGGAAACTCAAGCAAAATTGAGAAGAGCAAGTGCTCTCAGTTGTGACAGGCCTGTCCACTTAGAAAGAGCTGAATATGTAGTTCAAATAGAAGCAGGACAAAACAAAGAACTTCTTTCAGAGTAGACCAAAGCCACTAAGTCACTCTTCTCAGATTTGGGGGATGCCACTGAGGCAGGGAAAACAGACTTAGAAAATAACTTACTGAAATTGAATGCAAATTGTACTCCTTTATCCTTCAGGCCTCAAAAGCATGCTTCTCTCAAATGCTTTGGGGTTTGGAGGGTCTTGGTTTTAAATACAAACCACATCGAACAGTCCTTAATTGACTTCTAACGTTTTGGATTTTTTTAATTCTCTGGAATTTCCTTACCCTTTCTTTTCTTTTCACTTTCTCTAAGAAGCAAAAAATCCAAAGCTGGGAACTTGAGCTTCACACACCCTGAGTGTCCTGTTACATGAATGCTCCATGAGCAAAAAGGAAACTATTTTTGTGTCATTTAGCACATCAAGCAACTATTTATGCTGATGGCAGCAAAACATTTACCTGTTGCCAGCTAAAAGCAGGAGGAGCTGGTTGGTGAGGGCTCTCCTTTTTCTGAAGAACCTGTTTACAGAACAACTTGAAAGGCTCAGGTGAACAGGACAGATTCCAACTGTGCCATAGGTGGCAGAGTGTTCAGGCCTGCCTGGGATGGCTGCGGGCCAGCAGTGCCTGCAGCAGGTGGGAGTTGCACAAGTGGGTGCACAGATCCTCTGTGCTCTGAAGGGGTCTTTGACCCGTGTGTCAGCAGCTGCTGCTCTCTTGGAACCCAGGCCAAAGACCTTCAGGGGTTTCACCCCCTGTGCCATCAGAGCAGGCCCCTGGCTTGTGATGAGGAGCTGTGTGAAGGCTCATCTGGAGCCTTCCCCTGCAATCCCTGCCCTGGCACTGCCTTTAAGCCCTGGCCTTGGCCCTGGCCCCTGCATGGGCTGCACTTGTGGCACCCAGTCATTTGCAGAGAAATACTGCACTGTTTTCATGAGGCAGTGTTTTAAAGATGCCTGGAAAGTGCAGAGGAGCAGTGTGAGAAATTATACAGGGAAAGGTGTATTGCTTGATACCATACCTTAAATACATCTCTAGGACCTGATTATGACTTTCACTGCCAAGAGACACTGTGTTCTTTGTGTTAAAGAACTGTATTTATTTATATAAAGGCATATTGATGGTGCAAATGCATAATTGATAGTCGATGTATATTACATGTACACCTGTATTATTTCAGGTATTTGCTACAAAAATATGGGAAATTCAGTCTTCATTAGAGCATTTTTTAATTTAAAAATATAAACTGAGGTGAAAACAGGCCACCCACCTTTGTGGGAATTCCTGCCTGCCTCATCACAATGAGATAGAGGCAATGGGATGTACATTCAGAGCAGCCCTTCTAGAGCTGCATCTCTGCTTTGCTAACACTCCCTGTTACGCAGGTGTGGGATAAGCCCTTAGGTGTGCCTGCGAATGGTGGCCTGGAAGCACCTGCCTGAGCTCTGTTCTGAATCGAGCCAGCTGAACTACGCTCAGCACATGTTCTGTTTTCACTGGTGCCTCTGGGAAATGAGAATCAGTTCTTGCTTTTCACTGGGTGCTTCTCTGCCCAATGACAGCATCAAACTTGACATCAGTCATCTTCTTCAGAAGATTCAGGGCACGTTCTGGAAACACCCTGAAAGAGACAATAACATGAAATTAAAAGTGGCATAGAAACTTCAATTATGGGGAAAAAGTGGCACTGCAGGTGAGGGAAGAGCTGATCTGGGAGCAGAATGCATGCACACACACGGGCTGAGACTAAATCTGAGACTGAGTCTTAAACTGGGCATTATTTCTGAAGGACATGTAGCCTTTGTCAACCACTGACAAGTTTTAACTTCAATCACGCCCATCTCTTTTTATGACAACTCCAGGACAGGTATGCCTCAACCATGATTTAGGCTGTAATATTGCTGCAGAATCCAGGAAGATTTCATCCTGAACATAGACACAAGCATTTGCTTTCTCTTTGCAACAGAGCCCTTTAAAAGCAATTTTCCAGCCTCCATGGCCTCAATCTTTGTTGTTGACATGGACAAACAAACACTGATAAGCAGAAGGTCCTCATCCCTTTCTGGGAATATGCTGCAGTTGCTGTTTCAGAGAATGTGGTGGCCTGTAGAGCAGTGGAGCTCTACACTGACACCAGTCAGCTGCAGCAAGTGGTTCTAAACAAGGCCTATGAGAGGGCTCAAAAAAAATCTCTGGATGATGTCTGCTGTTGTCATCGGAAAGAACCACTGCATTATTAACTACCTTGTGATATGTTCTAAAATAAAACTTCATCTTGAATCAGATTTTACAAGTTTGAGGGTGGTACACTCAACAGGTTACAGCTGATACATTTTTTTTTCCTACTCACCTTTCAAGCAGTAAAGCAATGCTCTGATTTGATGGAACAAAAACCATTTTCTGGTTGGTCACTATTCCTTCCATCAGAGCCTCTACAACTTCTTCAACCTCCAAAATCTTTCCAAGCCTACACAGGAAAGCAAACACATAAGAGCTGCAGTGGTAAAAAGGAGTGGTACCAGCTGATGCAGGAGGCTTCAGAAATGCACAAACTCAGGTGATTCAAATGCAACAATTACATGGGTTAAAGGACACTGCAGATTTTCTTTAGCCAATGATACACACTGTTCTTACACAGCCAGCTGGAATAGAGGCCTAAAGCTGGGGATAATATGCAGTGCCTTGATGCAAAGAAGGAAGCACAGGAATGCAGAGTATTGAGAGTTACCTTGTACTGGGGTTTTTGACAAATCCAGTGTTTATAAAAACTGGACAAAGGCATGTAGTTTTTATTCCATGCTTTCCCAAGGCAGACAGCTCCTCTGTCAGAGCTTTATGAAATCCAACTGCAGCGAACTTGCTTGAGCTGCAGGAGGGGAAGAAGTACAAATGAGAAGGCAGAAATCCTATTTCTACCTTTCTACAACTGCAAATGGCCTAAACCACCACACACGTACAGTACAGGCTAGGATACAAAAACCTCCAAATAATATAATCCAGCTGAGAGACAGAGCAAGGACTAATTCTAACTTTCCCTGTGCCAGAGTGTCATGGTGGATTAGATATTGAAACTTGTTGAGTAATTGTGGAAAGCAGACAGGGTGTTAAGAGAAAGACAAAACAGACAGGAAAACATCAGGAAATCTTAGAAAATATTAACTAGTGTGTGTCAATGGATGCACATCCCACTCTTCCCATGAGAGAAGATTCCTGAAAGGAATGCACTCTGAATGTCTGAATTATAAGGATGGGCAGGGTCAAAATGAAGATTCACACTCGACTGTTTATTGTACCACACAGGAGCATCTCAAATCAATTGTGTGTGCTTTGAAATAGAGGGGCATTTTGCAAGCACAACTGAGGAACAACCTGCCACGGAAATAGGTGTGGGCCTTAAGTTTAAATGAATTCAAAGAAAATAGAAGAGTCACAACTATTCTTTCACACAAACACTG
>VWPU01021615.1:0-31307 GCA_013398955.1 Callaeas wilsoni | reverse complement strand
GCTGTAAAACCAGTTCGTCCCAGTCCAGACCCATATAAACCAGTCGGGCCCACTAAATCCCAGTATTTCCCCGTTCATCCCAGCCTAAACTGACTCCAGGCCAGTATATCGCAGTCCATCCCAGTATAACTCAGTCCAGGCCAGTATCAACCAGTTTAGCCCAGTATCACAGAATCATAGAATACTCTGAATTGGAAGGGATCCACAAAGACCATCAAAGTCCAACTCCCAGCGCTGCACAGCACCATCCCCAAGAGTGACACCACGTGTCCAAGAGCACTGGCCAAACTCTTTTTGGACTCTGCCAGGCTTGGTGCTGTGACCACTTCCCTGGGGAGCCTTTTCCATTGCCCAGCCACCCTCTGGGTGAAGAATCTTTTCCTGATATCCAGCCTAAACCTCCCCTTACTCAGCGTCAGGCCGTTTCCTTGAGCCCTGTCACTGGTCAGGAGAGTGAAGAGAGTGATACCTGCCCCTCCACCTCCCCTCGTGAGGATGTTGAAGACCACAATGAGGTCTCCCCTCACCCTTGCCTTCTCTAGACTGAACAAACCAAGTATGTCCCAGCATATCCCCCCAATAACCCCAGTCTTAACCTGGTTCAACGCACACAACCCAGTCCAGACCTGTATAGACCAGTTTGGCCCACTATATCCCAATGCACTCCAGTATAACCCAGTGGGCTGGGGCCGTGCTGTCCCGGCGCTACTCAGGTGAATTGGGCAGGGCCACAGGACCCCCTGCCCCACTGTTGGGGCAGCTCAGAACCAGTCTTTTATTCCCAACAGTTAAATGTTTATCTGTAATTCATTTCCAGAATTGCAAAAAGTCATATTCCTGTGAAAAGCTTGAGTATTGCACTGATTTAATGTGCAAGGTTGCTGAAATTAGGATTTTATTTTCATTTCAGATGCTAATTCAGGTTCTTCTTATACCCTTTCAGTTGGAGAATACTCCTTTGCTGGAGTGTGGAGACAAGCTTTAAGTCTGGGGTAACTATTCAGGGAACTTAAAAGTTTTAAGATTGACCGTAGTTATTTACTTACAAATTAATTCAAATTAGCTTTCCATTACATTTGACCTTAAGGGGCCAGTATGTTGCAGATTTTTGCATTGCTGAAAATGTCTTGAAGGGGTGGTACCTAGGAATTACAGAGACCCTGAGATGAAGTAGGCAGTAGTCTGTTAGTGTGGTTCCAGAGAGATGATGTAATTGCTCCTTTCTTTCCTCTCTGGAGTACAGGCAGTACAACTATAATTTGGGAACAGACGACTAAATGAGAACCTTCTCCTACTTCCAGCATCAGTGGAGCAATACATTAGCTAGATATTTGAGAAGAAATGGCAGAACAGCTAATGCTAATGTTTTCATTGCCATAGTTTGCTCTCAGTATCAGTACTCCATACTTTATCAGAAGTGGTTTGTACTTCTCACAAAGGAACTGTTTCTGTTCAGCAGATTAAGGTGAATTCATTGTATTTGTTTACATTTTGTACCTTTGATTCTGGGAAAAAGTTTCCATCGCGAGTGTTTAGAAAAGCCATTAAACCTTGGAAGAATCAAGCACCGTCACACGCTTGGGCTACATAAGGGACTATAGAAGTTAGAAGTAAACTATCATATTTTTAAGTCATAGTGTTCACTCAGTTTTCAGCTCAGAACACTTTCTGTTAGTTACAGAGTGTACTTTATTTCTTCACCTCTAAAGTGCTTGTATCAGAAGTCATTTGTGATTTAGCTTTTTACTGCCATATTAGAAGGATAAGGAATTGGCTGTAAAAAAATATAAAATGGATAATTTTAAGAGGCAATAAAAAAATATTCCTTTTATATGTAAGTATTATCTATGATAGCAGAGCTGAATGTAGCTTAACACAGTTTTCTAAACTCTAGGGTATTTTCAATCTTATTTTAAGTGTCGATTTAAATCTAGGAATGCTATTTGCTGGTGGTTATAAAAATGTTTAAAAACCCCCAAACATAAAAATCCTAATATAGGATTTCTTTGTGAAATCAGTTTCAGGAAAGATCTGCAGAAGAAGGAGTCTTACAATTGCAATCAAAACCCAACAACATATTACAAATCTGTGAGTGCCTACTGAGTCTCTTTCTTTTGAAGAAATTTGCCACGATGTTATGAAATTTTAGGAAGGGCTGAGGACAAGCCTTTGCTGGGGAGAGGGATAATCAGAGTTTACAGGTTGCTGGTGTCATGAAGAGTCTGGCCTATAGACTTGATTTTTCACTGTGGTTGTCATAAGAACAAACATCTGTGATTTCATAATATGCACTGCTGTTACACGTGTTGACAGTTTCATTTACAGGCACTAATGTTTTCTTTGTATGTGCATGTAAAAAAAGCCTTGAACATAGGAACTAAAAACATTATTCTGTATTCTTAAATAAGAATTAAGTAAAGCACATCAGAGTCACCTCTTCCTCATGACTGTGATGTTCTCTAGAGTAGGCACAGATCTGGGTGCACCAGAGAGAGACAGTCTTTTAGTGGATACACCAAATCTGCAATTACTAAACTGTCTCTGGCCTGAAACTGATCAAGTCCTGCAAGTTTTATTGTATTACATCCATTTTTGCTTTTTAGCCAGCTCTTATTTGCCAGAATTGAGCTTATGGACTCTGGTTGTAGGCAGAAATAATGACCTATGGGCATCAACTGTGTAAAAATGGATTGTAGAGATTATTATGGACTGATTTAAGTGAACATGCATGGTAAAACAGGGTGGCTTCACATTTCCCATTAGGAGAAACTTGATAAATCCCAGATGCTTTGTCAAGTGCATGAACTAGATTTCAGTAATCTGAAATGTGGATTTTTATTTTGAAACTTTTTGCCCTTGAAACCTTTGCCTTTATTTGTTTTTCCAAACTAACTTTTAAATGAGTCCTTCCTAAACTTAGGAGAGTAAACCAGAGGAATCAATATGTTACAAACTTCTGTTTAAGTCTGGCAAACAGCAGCAATGGGAAGGCAGTGCCTGTTGAGCAATGGAACATCTTGTGGTAGTCTAGATTTAAATGATACAGCAAGGCACAGCTGTGAGTAAGAACTTTCAGTAAACCACCTGATGTAAGTACAGAAAGCAGCCAAGTACCAGGGCACATGGGTTCTGTGGTCTCAGGCCTCCTACCATGGAGAGCTTGTACGCCTGTTCTGTCCTGCTCTTATTAGGCCTGATACAAGTTATGTTTCCTTGCAAGTCTTGCCTCACTGACATCCTGTTCCCACCTCCCGGTGTCTGCCTTAAAGCCACAACATATACTGAAGTCTGCAGCAATGGGCACAAATACCTTTTGAAAAGTACCTATGGATGTCTAGGGTTATTGCAGGAGTGTGGCCTGTAAATGGCAAAACAGCATGTCAAATTCAGTGTAGTGGAAAAAAAGGTAAATTTTTAATGAGGAAATATAGCAATATTTTCACAATGACTATGAGGAAAAAAGCAAGAAAGATAGAATTCTGTAAAAAATAAGAATAGCAAACAACAGGGAGGAAGTACATTTTCCAGGAAGTTTTTGTAGGTGGTGAAAAACTAACTACAAATCTTAGCTATACACCTGTATTCTCATTTCCATGTTTCACGTGTGTGTGTTACAGCTGGATGTTAACAAAGTGCATCGTGTAGTCTATTAACAGCGTGATATGAGTGAAGAGTAAAAGTAATCTGTGGAGTATTATTGTCATTCTTGTAGCACCTATAATTTTTTAAGAAGGAATGCTAACATAGGAATGAGCCTACTAGCTCTGTCAAACTTCTGAGTATAGTAGGTGTGATGAAAATACGTAATCTTGTTTAAAAAAAAAAGATTTGTGCACTTGCTCTTTCTGTGTGCGTGCTTATCTGTCAGCAAATCTGACCATGAGGTTTAGATCTCATCTAAATTGAACATTTGTGGAAACAAGCAACCAGGAACGGGGACTGTGCAAATGTCCCTGCAGAGGCATCAGCTGCAGCCTGAAATCAATCGTATTAGGCTCAGTTTCAACATGTCAATCTAGAGAAAGCAAGGTTTCACTGTTTCTGTGGAGTGTGTTTGACTTGGACACAGCACAGCTCCCGGAGTGGTGGGAACATTTCCATATCATGCAGTCTTGTCAGGCAAATGAATTATCCACAGGCTTACATAAGATGGTCTAGGTGTGTGTCATTTCTTACATTTTCTCCATATAGTGCTCTTTCTGTCAATTAAATGTCAAAATCGTGATGTTCCTGTAAAAGAACTGTAAAAGAGCAGACCAATATCATTATTGGCAAAGAAAGTAGTTTTAACTTTTTAGCTGCTAGTTAATTATTCCTACTCCAAAGCAGTCTCAGAATTTTCAAGAACTTTTCTAGCAACACTCTGAAGCTGCTGACAGTTAAAAACTATCTATAGGATACTGGGAGAGAAAACGCTGGGAGGTTTTTCCTAAATCTACTGAAATACAGGAGGGGTGAAGAGCCCCTTTGGGTTGACATAGAAGTATTTTACTCAATGTGAACTTCCTTAAGTGAAGATGTTTGAAATGTAGAAAGCAAACAGATGAGGAAGAATAAACAAGGTTGCCATGCGATTCTGGCAGGCCCACAGTTACCATGACTATTGGCAACCCGTGTCGAGGCATGGGGAAGGTTGCTGATCCACTGCCTTGTAGGAGCATTTGTGATCTGGAACAAAAGCTCTCTATTTCCATGTGGAAAAGCTACAGAGTATCAACTGGGAAAAAAATGTTTTGTTTTTGTTGGGGTTTTGTGTTGTTTTTTTTTTTTTGTGTGCGTGGTTTTTGTGTGTGTGGTTTGGTTTAGTTGTTTTTTGGTTTTTTTTTCTTTTTGTTGTGGGGATACAGAAGTAATATTTTTCTGGAGACGAATACATTGTCCATGGTTTTGTCTGCAGTCTTGGTTTTGTCTGCAGTCTTGTGCTCAGAAGGTGGGAAGCCCCTTGAGACTGCGTTAATTGCTATTTCAAACAATAAATTCTCTAGCTATATATTATGAGATAGTTTGTAGATCTTTGAGAAAATCATCTGTCCTCATCAAATATGCCTGGGTTTTTTGATGGGGTCAAGAAGAAAGGAGTGAGAAGAGATCTGCATAGACTTGATTTGTGAAAACTATTTGAAATTATTAATTCTGCATTTGAGTGGAAATTTACAAAATTCCGAACTCTTCCCATTATGATTACTTATGCTGAATTTAGTAGCCTATAGGGTTACAGCAAGATAAGATACAGATAGTACTTAGGTTTAGAAATATGATGAGAAAATTAATCTAGCATTCTATGGAATGCCATTGCTTAAAGTTATCTCATTCTGGACTTAGCTTTTATGATACAGTTGTATTTAGTTTTGCCAGATTAGTTGCTGGCTTTCTGCACTGGTCAGTTAGCTAAGTAACAAAGCTTTCAGTAATACTTATTAGAGAATGATACAAGAACAGGCATGCAACAGCCAAATTAATCTGTACTGTTAACAGTACTCTAGAGATACTTGTAAGTAATTGCAGTCTCCTCCTTCAGTACTATGGAAAAATTGTTAAATTATGATTACTAACCTAGGTTTTAAAGCAGTGATATTATCTAGACTGTTAATTTCTATCATTAAATTTCATTATTTTAAAGACTTCTTTGTAAATAATTTAAAAAATATATCTGCTTCAAATTGAAAAGCCAATCTAATTTATAAATGTACTTCTTAAAAGACATGATTTTGAACAATATTAACCAGTTTTGGCTTCTGGCACAAGTGTTGTTCCACCAAAAATACTTTGTTACTGTTCACTGAAATAATTTTTTATCCTAATGGAAGAAGATTTCAGGCTGTAAGTTATGAGAAGAGTAAATGCCATATTGATTGTAAAATCTGACTTAGCCCCCAACACCAGTGTTTTGTAGCCTTCTGTTGTTTACAGCCATCTGTGTAATAGCAGTACACTAGGGATATTTTGAAGGAAATCAATGGATACATTTTTATGTAGGTTGTAAATATATTTCCCCAAAGTTTTCAGTGTCTATGTCTACTTTTGGGGTTAAGTCCAGTATTTTTGAACAGCACACAGAAGCAATACATACATGGAGGTTCTCAGGACAGACATGGCATTCAGTTGATTGAAGCATAAATTTGACAGGTTTAAAATCTAGAACATTCTTAGCCTGTACTGTGGCTATATCATTCTTCACAGTTATAAAAGAGACTGTAATTATTAGTCTAGCATTTGTGCAAATCTGTGTAGATAAGAATACACTTCTGCTTTCAGCCTAATTATCCATCACCAAAACCCTTGTGCCACTGAGGAAGTCTAGGGAAACACACAGAATCAGCAGTTTTATTTGTAGTTAGATTTGGTGTTACCTTTTTAAAGCAAGCCCCTATTCTTTGAGAATGAGTTTTAATATGAATGTGGAAGAAATGAGAGTCAACTAACCTCTTGAACAGTTGGACTCCAATGATATGCCTAAAAAAATTCTTTGTTTTTTTACACATCATGAATTGCAGAAATCTTAGTGATCTGTTAACTGTACCTTGGAGATGAAGATATATAGAGATATATGTATGTGTTTGTGTGTGTAACCCAGTGGCAGAGCCTCCATTTATCTCAATGAAATAAGATGAATTTAATGTCAGATGAAATTCAGTAAGAAAATCATGGGAAAACATCAATATTACTGATGTTAGTGAAAAACTAACAGGTGTGGTGGTGCATTCCCCCCCACCTCTTTCCAGGCTGCTGTGTGATCTGAGAAATGTTTGTTCATGACAACAGGATGACAGCTACTGTCATCAATTTAAATTGTGGAAATAAGGGCAATTTAATCTTTATCACTTTTTAAAAATTTTTATTATTTGTAACATGCATGAGAGATGGAAAATAATCCATGGAAAAGCACTCTATTTTAATGCTTTATGGACCAAAGGCTACTTTTAGTTATGCCAGTGTAAGCCAGTTGGCTGAACTGGAGCTCTATCAATGTGACAGAACAGACCCTGTCTGTAAATTTACTTCTTTAATATATGAGCCAGATGGCTCACAAATGTGATCTTTATAATGGCAAATTCAGTTGTGCCGGCTTCTTTTGCTTGTATTGTACACTAAATAGCAATACATAATATTTCTTATTTAGAGAGTGATTTCATGCATACATCCCGTTTAAGAAGCCTGTATTACTTTACATCGAAAGCATAAGTGAGAGAATTCGCCAGAGATGACAGTGGGGTTCCAAAGCAATCACATCCAAAAATTTAACATCGTCATGGTATTGGATGTGCCTGTAGCATAAGAGGACATAAATGTCTGTGAGAAGCCAGTACAGTTTATGATTGTTGCTTTGCAGTACTTGCGTTTGTAAACTCTGTCCGTACACGTTGAGCCACCTGCAGATGCACATAAAGCCCTAATGGAGACCACCTTTCTCTGTCGGAAGGCAGTGATTTCAGCTTGTAGATGTCCGCAAGAACAGAAGAGCGAGCACTTGATTTCATACTGCTGAGGCAGCTTACTTTTACATCCGAACTAGCACTACTTGACTAGCCGCATATGCACCCCGTGGCTGTGGTCTTAGCGAAACACGGCGTTTTCACACAGGGGAGCAGCGCCCGCTCGGAGGGTTTAACCCGGCGTATCTGCGGGAGAGCGCTATTTCCCTCTGGGAAATGCGGGCTCCCGGCGGACGCGCTTTCTACCCCGGCGGCCGTCGCGCCCGGGACGGCCAAGGGTGGGAGCGACCCGCCTCGCTCCGTCCCTACCGGGAGCGCCCTACCTGCGGCGGGGCGGCGCAGGAAGGGGGCGGCGCGGCGGGGCGGCGGTTCCGGGCACGTCGCGCTCCTCGCCCCGGGACCCGCCGCGCCCCATGGCCGCTCCGCAGGACCCGCTGCCCCCAGGTGAGGCCGGCGCCGCGGGGAGCCGGGCGGGCGAGCGGGCGGGGGTGTCCCGAGGGGCGACGGCCGCTGCCGGGGCTCCCAGGGGTCCGGGACAGGCGATGCGCGGGGTGCGGCCCGCGGCGCCCATCCCGGGCCGGGCAGATCCGGGGCCGCGGCTGTTGGGAGCCAGGTGAGGAGTGTAGCTCTGGCCGCGCTGAAAGGAGTTTTTAGTTGCTCCCTTCCCCCTCCGCACACGCCAATTAAGTATGGTAATAATTTGCTGTGTGCTCTGCTGATGTGATTTAGTGCAACTTGTCTTGTCAAGCCTGCTCCAGTACTTAGTGTCTAAGTTAGTTTGCACTAATTAACAGCATGTTAAAAAGACCTTTTTAAAAGACGTTTTCTTACAATCCCAGAGCTCGGGTGGCTACGGAGTCCACATGCATTAACTTACATACTAATGGTAATGGTGCAAATGACTTTTAAGTACCTCACCTGTGGTGTGCCAGCATCAGGGATTTTTCCATATCTATCTGCTCAGACAGGGACAAAGGTTTTAGTGGTTAACAGTAAACAAAAAAGCACGAGTCCTGATGGACTTAGACTTTTCAGAGTACTGAATATTCTAGTATAATTTGCCATATCATCTCCTCTTATTCAAATCTGAAATTCGTGTGCCTCTACTCAAAGCAACACTTTTTATTTGGGCTTAATCAAAGGGTTCATCTCTATGAGCAACATTAGTATTAGAGTGATCACTTGTTTAAGTTGTGCTAAGTCAAACTATGAATGCGTATGCCCAGCCTTGGTGCAAAACAGGTCTTATGTGCATGGTTGAACTACGTAACTACAGCCGACCTTAGGTGCTTTGCTTACTACTGGTGGCGTAGACTGTGTTGCAGAGAAAAACTGTAAGAGAGGGGAATGCTGTCTCTCCTACTTGGTGCTTTATGAACCCCCTCCTGCTTAAAGGTCAGAATGCCAAGGTCTCTAAAACTCACCTTCAGACTTCCTTCCAATGCAAGGGTGAAAAGCAGAAAAACTGTTTGCACTGGTAAGTGCAGAGCATTGCATCCCCATTAGAGTAGCAGTATTGAACAGAGAGAAAAGATGGGCATTGGTACATGTCTGCTGCTCTTCTTGCAGACTGGTCATACTGGATGGGCCCTGGCAGAGCTGTGGTGGCTGCTGAGCAGCGTGCAGGTCCTGCATGGCAGAAATGAACCTCAGGAGCAACCACTGAACCTGATTTATGTCTGTCTGAGTCAATGTGCACATGCTGATTTATGTCCATCTGAGTCAACTCACTTCTGGCTCCCTGCAGAAGTGTGGGGAATTAAATGTGGTCCAGTGTCAGTGGCGAGTACGATGGTGGTGATTTTGTGAAGGATCCCAGGTGATGTTGTTATGAAGCTGTCTGTCAACCGTGAAATCAGTCAGTCAGATGATACCCTCATTTCCTGTTGGCTTTTCAGCATGCAAAACTGTGGATGGTTTACATCTGAGATGAACAGAGAACTTTCCTCTCTACTGCTTTTTGCACCTGTGTCCAGCTCTATGACATGAGCTGTGCAATGCTGGGGGAGATGCATGTGGGAAAGAGAGAAGGGACATTTTAATTGCCTTATTCACAATAAAATAGTAGGTCTGTGATTTTCAGATTATGTGCCTACTATGAGTGGTTCACAAGACCATGGTGAATCATCTGCAGCCCAATATGTCGAGTCTTTAATCTTAGGTACAAATATTCATACACATACATGCCACTCTTTAAAAAACTGGGGACTTGGTAGTGCTCTGCAGCCTAAACAAAACAATGGCAATTACCATTCTTCATAAAGAACTATTAAATAAAGGGAAGCAATTGAGGTATAGGAAATGAAATAAAAGTTTAAAATACTTTTCAGGATGGATGCTAAGCAAGAAAGATGCAGAGTCACAGATTCCCATGACTGTGTTTATGTGTGAGACCTAGAAAGCAGGAGTCAGAGGTACCACCCTTTACCCCATCACCTATTGTAGAGATACCCTTACGTCTGTCAAGTCCTTGTTTCAAATGCCTGTATTCTCTGAGCTTCTCCAGTTTTTTCAGTGCTTCCCTCTGGATTGTGGAAAGTAAGTTACCAGTGTCAACATGTACCTTAGTGGTGTCATGGAGATGTAACAGGATAGGGGACAGAGCCCTTACCATAGCTACAGTAGCCAGTGAGGTTTACCAGGGCATGAACGTTCTGTGGGGTCTGCCTTGGTCTGCCTCACTGCTCCTGTGACATGGGAAAAAAAGTTCTGGGTTTTTTGTTTGCTTGTTTTGTTTGTTTAGCTGTTGTTTTGTTGGGGGTTTTTTTGTTTTGTTTTGTTTTTTAAAATTAATCTAAGAATCTGTAAGGAGGAGCTGAAAGGCCTCCAGAATAAACCAACAATAAGGTGCATGCTTTGCCACTGGGTTTGAGTGGAAAAACAGTGAGACTAGGGATGCCTGGGCTGGCCTTCTTCCCTAGAGCCTTTCTTCGGCTCCCAGTGCCTCCTTGTTCTTCTGCTTTCCTTTACAGGGTGGGCTTCTCTTTGCCCCAGCTTCATTTCCAATTCCTCTGCAGCTTCCACTACAGTTCCCACTAGGGAGCCTCTACTTTTGGCCCTACCCTCAAGCAATGTCTTATGCCAACTTACCGTGTTTTCCCATATTCCAGTGACTCTCAACCTCTCTGCATTTGAGAGTTTGTGCTGACTCTTGCTATCAGGGCAGGCTTTATCCAGAACATTTTGTTAATACCAGTTTCTGGAGTAGGGATTTCATATTTACCAATAGGTACACATAACAGGAACATGGGGGTTTAGTTTGTTTGCTTTGTTTTTGTTTTTGTTTTCTTTTTCCTCTTCTGCGTATGGCTTCCTAATTTGCAGTGTGAACACTGCTCATCTGCAGTTTCACAGGCCCCTGCTTTTTAAAAATATTCAGTGTGCAAAAACTGTGCTTCCCCCTTGTCATCTACCCGTCTGATCATGTGCCTCCTGCCTGGACAATGCCTGTGGATTTTCTGGGGGCTGTAGCACTGAGAAGGGCTTTACCTGGAATCTCAGGGACTCCCAGGAACTACTACTGTTGGAGTTGCCTCACAGAAGCATGAGGGAGAACAACTCTGTCCCACTGCTGCCACCTTTTTTATTTTCAGTTTATTGTGCTGTCTTGCATTGGTTAGCACTTCAGCTTGTTCTGTTGAGTGGATTTGTAGGAGTGGGTCCCCAAATAAGCAATTATGCCAAATTTGCACTGGTTAGAATAGTGTCTATGTAACTTCTGTTCTGTTTTGGGGCTAACTGTTTATACTGTGCACTTTGTAGTTCATTTCTGTTCTAAATCTACTCGGTTTTATATTCCAAAGAAGGTAATCACCAAATACTAATTACAGTCATGTCTTACTGGTTGCAGATGAAAACTTAGTGTGTACTTGCTGTAAGTGACTTTTAGAGTGACAAGAATGAAGATCTTACCACATAACTTAAAATGTTTTTCAATTTTTGAAAACATTTTTATGCTTATCAACAGATTTCTGAAAAATATGGCAGGATGATGTTAAATTACGGGAGTAGTTTTGTAAATCCTGACTTTTTTATGAGATTTATTTCACGTTCTCTTTGCACTTGTGGTCACTACCCCAATAGTATTTTTCAATTTAGCCATTGATGCAGACAGGTTAACATTTCATGATTCACCTGCAGGTACTTTGAAGATTTATTTTTTGAGTATTTTGATATTAATATAGTTGAAGTTTACAGTTCTATTGTATACAAATAATTAATATTTTCCTAAAATATTTTAAATTAATATTTTTAATTTTCTATTGTAATCTGGTGTTTGTTATAGTATTAATTTTTGTTGTAGTGGGTATGTTCATTTCCTGTTTGAATTATTTCTTTGAAGAAAAAATGGAATGCTGTTAATAGGAGAACAGAACTTAGCTTTTAGAAAATTTACAGGATTTTATTCTTTATTGCTGACATGTTCTGTGATTTTTTTTTTCACTAAAAATAATTTGATATTTTCATTTAAGTCTTTTGTTAGCTTAGAGTTGGGTTTCTTTGTTGCATGCAGTTTCTCATCTCTGTGCTAGTAGTTCTGACATTTTCCAGTTTGTCATGTTTTCTTGTGGAAATATGACATAATGCATGTAATGGCTGCATAGTTGTGTTTTATCTTGGTCAGACAGAGAAGCAAAATATGAATTGGCAGAAATACTTTGATGATTATACAGTGATATAGCTTTCTTATTTCCAGCAGATCATGCAGCAAAAGAGCCAGTGGAGGATACAGATCCGAGCACTCTTTCCTTAACAATGGTATGTGTTTCTGGTCCAGTGCAATTGAAATCATTACAGCTCTCTATAGTTATGTAATGCAGCAGTGAGAAAAAACATTCAAGGATGCTAACTCAAACTATGAGTGTATATACAAGGTTTGCTTATCCATATGACTGTGCAAACAAACTTTAATTTACTAACCTGTGCAGTTAAAGTGTCAATAAAAATACCAACAGGTGCATCAGCTGAACTGGATGGTATCAGTGGAGCTGTCCCTGGGAAAACTTCCAGAGGCTATGGCAGTGCCATTTCTTTAATTTAAAAAAGCCCAAACAACTGAGAAAAATTGGTGCGACGTTCTTCTGTCTACGCAGTTTGGACAGATAAAAAACCCCACCTAGGGCTTAAAATTTCAACAGTACAAAGCTATTATTACTTCCTGTAGCTGATCTGAAGTCCTGGAAAGGGAGGATCCAAGAGCGGTGCCTTAGGCGGGCACGGGGGAGCCTCGGGACGGACCAAACCGCGCCCTCTGGTGCTCGCTGGCACACGCGCCCCGCTTGTGTCGGGATCTCAAACATCCCGGGCTCGTGCCGAGGTGGGACTAGAAGTAATACGACATTCCATGAAGACTTTTTAGAAATGTGGATTTCTATAAAAGCCACACCTACTTTCACATAAGGTTGGGGGCCATAGGTAAGGAGGTAAATTTAAGGTATAATAGTAACTTATGTCATGCCCAGGAATCAGCAGCTGTCTCCTTAAACTCAGTAATAATAGTTTCTTACTGCATCTGAATCAGCTATGTAAGTTTAGCGCAGAAGGGGAAAATCTTTGTCTTTCAATGCAGTAAAATTTCATTAAAATATTCATCTGCTAAAAGAGAATTTGAAGTCATAGCTGTTCCTCCTGGCATGCATTATCTTTCCAAGGTTATCTTGCTACTTCAGTACAAAATTTCTTTCCTAAACTCTGGTTTTTTTCACTAAAAATAGCTTAAAAAATACGGTAGCAAAGCAGCAATCTCTCATTTGCAATTACTCGTTCATGTGCTAATCAGTAGTGTTAGTAGCATCTCAGTTCCCACGAGAGTGTTACTGTATCTGATGGTGAACAGATCAACTAGTAGCAACTTGAGAGATACAACTATAAATATGCACTCACAAGACTGCATAAAGAATGGGTATATAAATACTCTTTTCCCAGCACCATCACATTCAAAATAACAAACATCTGTGTTTCTTGCCTTTTTGTGACAGACTGAAAAATATCCTGTCCAAGACACAGGAGTACCTAAAGGTAAGTATTCTGAATTCTGTATATTCAGATCTCAATGATCTGTGTTGTTATCTGCGTTAAAACCAGTGGTGTTACCCAACAGATTGAAATACTCATGTTTTTTGCTAGATATTTATGTTTTAAATGTAATGCCCTCTTTATTTTTAAGGTCAGTTTGGTGTGTATATCTAACTTTTGAAATTTCGTTCCAAAGTTTAGTTTTGATCTAAAAGTCAGTCTAAAGCTGTTATCAGAAGAGCTGGGTTCTAGATTGGGAAGGAAAATACAATGGTGCCAGTGAAAGATGGGGTTCAGACAACAGATGGTAGTGACATCATCATGTTAGACGATGACTTTGAAGGGATTACCAGTGCCTTCATGTTGTTAGAAGTACAATCAAGAAATACTTTTCAGGTCTTTTGCCTCTTACTGCATTCCTAGCCTTATAACCAGTCAACTCTTCGTGCTGTCTTTTACCTTCAGCAGGTGTTAATACCGTCTACTGGGGAACCTACTGTTAGGTCCATTCTGCACAAGTTCCTGCCTCTCCTTGCTGAAAATGGAGTGAGGGAGTGCAGGTTCTGAAGTCAAATACAGGGATTACACAGTGTGAATATCTTCTTATGTTTCTTTGACATGTAGGGTGGGATTTTTGTTGTCATTCCAGGCTCCACTATTGACCTTTGTCCAGGGAATGCACTGGGAGGGGCTTGGTTGAGGAGCACTCTGCAGGCAGTGTGTTCTCCATCCTGTGTTGCACAGCAGGTCTGCAGTGGGACAGACACAGGAAACCAGGCTAGTCACAATGGAAACTTCTGCTGAGGAGTGGGAGCAGTACACCACTGGGGTTAAAGAAAGGTTGTAGATTATTCTGGGGATTGAGAAAGCCAGACAGAGGAAATGAGCACTCTTCAGAAGTACTGCTCAGCAGGGAAGGATCATGTGGGATGAAGACTATTTGAAGTCATAAACTAGTTTCTGTTTATTTGCAGGCAGGTGGTTTGGTCCTTCAAAATAGTTTATTAGCACTAAAGCAATTACACTGGAACATTCTTTTCCATGTCCTGTTTTTTATTTCACCTGTGACATTAGGTCCTCCTCAAAATCAGTTAGATAAATTCCTAAATTTCAAATTTGTCAAGGTTGTTTGAAATCCAAAATTGCATATTCTAAATGCACCTAATTTAAAAAGGAAAACTAAGACGTAAGTAGAAAGGTTAGCACTTTCTGTAAAAAGGAAGTGCACTTGGTTGATATTTAATTTTCGTTTTTGCTTCCTCCTACTAAATGTAAGAAGATGTAATTACTAATATAGCTTGACATTTCCCCTTTGAAGTTCAATGTGATACAAATACCTCTTAGTATTCTGTTCATTTCTGTGAATTTAATTCTTTCCCGGAGAATGGCTTTTCACTTTTTTTATTTCTATAAAAAACTCACAAACTTAGAAGTATGAGTCTGTCAACTAAAAATTGTGACAGATGTGCCGGCCTGATTCTGTATGACACACAATTGCGTTTGCTTCAGACTTAATGTTTGAACAGACAGTACATTGGTGAGAGTGGCTGTCTCTTGCTTTTGTTGGTCAAATAATTAATGGGCCATTTTGAAATAAAATGGAGTTGAAGGAACTTTTGATCTTGCAGGGCTCACCTTAGTGTTTATCATGATTTGATAATAATTCTACTTCCACTCAAATACAGAACAAATTTCACACATTATTATTTCCACAGTTTTGATGCCCATGCTGTGCATTTTCAGACAGACTTCGTTTTGTTTTGGGTTTTTTTGTTGTTGTCTCTGGACCTACAGTGATAAAGAATAATGATGATCCTCTACTAACCATTGACATTACTGGGGATGAAATATCTTTCAACAGTCTTATAAAACCAGAAAAAGAGGAAAATAATGATTTTTGGTTTTCTTTTTCTTGCAAGTGTAAAGATGAATTCTTTGACTCAGATCAATTTCTTGAGTGAGATAAGAAAAATATTTCTTCTTTCTGTTATGTGATGATTCATAAAGATCATAGAGGTTCTTCAATGAGATCTTACCACTAAACAAACAGCAAATGGAAACATACCAGCACTACAAATGGAGAGCTCTCCTGTGTAAAAACATGTAGAATGTAACTTTTTTTAAGCTTGTGTTAATGGTTGGTCAGCACCTGACTCAGGGGAATTATGCAAGTGGTTTGATGAGGAGAACCTTACTAATCATGCAGAGTGAAATTTGTCCATTTGCACAAAGTTCACAAAGGGTTTATGTATCCTTTGTATCCCATTTTGAGGGCTGAAGTGATGCTTGAAAGGTTAATAGAGTTTGTGCTGTACTAGGGAATGCTGTGCTTTTCAGTGGACTCTCAGGGCAGTTGATAAACACACTTAGAAATGAATTATTTCAGTGCTTCAGCAAATTCCTGTGTAGTAGAAATCAGTAGGATGAGTACAGTTCACAAAGGGGCAGAATGAAAGATAAATATTTATGCAGTACTTATTTTAACTGTCATTTTATGTGTGATGAGAAAAGCAGAACAAAAATTAGAATGACTTGTGACATCTTCAGCCTACTTGGTTACATTGGTTCAGTTAATGTTCTGTAGTCAGCTTTCTGAAAGAACAGCATGACTCTTGCTTTAAAAATTGTGTGATGTTTGTTTAGAAAACAACTGCTACTCTAATATCTAATCTCTGCAAGGATTATATTTCTTCTCACAGTCATGCGCTGCATGATTGTTAGAGACTCTGCTGATTTAACATTTTGGGTTTTTAATCTAGCAATTCCCAGTGTTTAATCATGATATGGAGTTAAATTTTGTGTGTTAGACACCTATACTATAATTTATCTTTGATAGTCTTACTATTTAAATTTGTGTTTGAGTGGAAGACCAGTGTTTCACACTCTTTGCCGTAGATGAAGAATACCTAACAGATCAAGTTACTTTGGAAATTGCATCTGTGAACATCAAGACTCTTACATCAGATTCTGGCCTAATCCAACAGGTAAGAAAAATGGTACTTGAATGTGAACTAAGTTACTGCTGTTAATTAAGTAAGTATGTTAACAAATAAGTATGTTTTCAGACTATATCTGGAGAGCACAAAATTATTCCGTAAAACAGACCAGAAATCTGCTTTCTTTTCAAGAGTTCAATGAAGAGAGCTTTTGTGGAGAAGAGCAAAAAAAGAGATTATTTTATCATTAAATGTGCTTTTTAGTTTAAGTAGGTTTTGATTAATGTAAGATGTTTTGAAGAAGAGCCAGCAAAGAGTTAAAGCTTTGTCATGCATGCTGTCCCTCTTTCCTGGTGAAAATAAAGCCAGGCAGAGAAGAAGTGAAGAAGTAAGGAATCCTAGATTTTGCACTTAGGGAGGCATTTGACTGTTTTGCTTTGGTTTTGGGACACTGCTCTTCCCATAGTTGAAACATGGTCCACTTTTTGTGAAATCTTACATTGCCATAGGAAGGGCAATGCGGAGTGACTCCTATGCTCCATGGTTATCATCTTTCAAGTGAATGTTATTTGCTGAATTTCAAATTGATTCTCTTTGGGTTGAGCAGAAAACTTGGAGAAGAGAAAAGAATGAGCATTTTCCAGCAAGATGAAGAATTAAAAGGAGTTCCTAATGCCAGAGTCCCAGCTGAATTCCATCAGAAACAAACATGGGTTTGGTATGCATTTCACAGGTGATGGAGGTAACTGTTCCTTCCCATCATCAAGAAGAGAGCACTTATTGGCAGCTTAGAATCACTGTAAAGATAATTCAGTGTATTAGGGTGGTAATGGTTCCACAGAGCTGGAAAACTTTCTGCTTACCTTCAGACTGCATATAAGTTTATGGCTTTGATTAGACCTGTAGAGGATGATTGGATCTTCATTGTGGGCAAAAAATATTCTTGATTAATGCCTTCATTTCCTGGGCAGTAACACTACATTGTCTTATTGCAATTACATTACAAGAAAATGATCTTGAATAAACCTGAGTGCATCTGACTTGATAAAAGTGGATAATCACTGATCAATAAAAATATGAATTTTGAAAACAGATGTATGGCACAGGTAAGTATTGCTGCTTTTCTTTGTACTTTTTGCAGTACTACCCACTCTTATTTTTTATGCCTCATAAGGCATGTATAATGACATAAGGGCACTTAGGCATTGGCTTTCACAATAAGGTTTGAACTTCAATGAATTGATAAAGTCTGGGAAATGAAGGTCAGGACAGCAGTTAAGTGAACAGTATCTGCTTTTTTTTTTTCCCCCTTTCTTTTTTGTTTTTAATTTGCTTATTTGTTTCTTTTGAAGTAGATCTCTGGGGACGCTGAGCTGTCCTGGGAAGTTTCTCATTCTCCCAAATGAGTTACCCTTCTGGGAATTTGCTCCTTGAGGCTCAGTAATAACATTCTGCCTTTTTAAGGAATTTGTGGGAGTGGGGACAATTACTATAATCAGGAACTTCAGATTTAATTTTTCTTAAACTTCAGGTGCTCACATGTTGCCTTGAAGGCCAAGTTTGTGTTTAAAAAGTACTGTCCAGATAAAACTGTTGTGGTAGAAAAGTAAACTACTAGAAGATAATGGCAGAGCTTATTCAGCTGCAATTGGCATGTGCAGTGTTAGTTCTCTCTTGAGCAGAGAGCAGGCATTTTGATGTTGCATGTGTGGTCTTGCAGTTTTCAGGGAGTAAAGAAATGCTGAAAACAGTATGCAAATTTTTCCTTTCTTAACAAAGTCTGTAAATATTTTGGAGAGAGTTCACCTTCTTTATAATTAGATTGTGAATGTATGCAAGTTTACCACAGCAACTGAAACTGCCTGTATTCTATTTTTAGTGGATTTCTTAGTGGAGAAGGTGTAGCAGGTAGGACTAGAGTATCTTATTACACTATGTTGTTACCCATATAATGACTTGTGTTCGTATGCACAACCTGCAAAATTAAGAAGCCTGCTGTTATAGTTTTGGAAGAATGACACAGTACCAAAAGATCAACAATACTTCATTGCAGCTATCTAAGGGGAAAATCCCCTTCTACTTTCATCTTCAAATCCTCAACAGAAGAAAGCTATTTCACCTGGCTCCACACCTGCATAGTTAAAGTAAGGGCAGCTGCAGTTTCCCCGCAGTTCTACATTCAAGGGGCTGTCCTTCCAGTTTTTAGATGTTGCTAAGTAGTAGAATTGAAATGTTACAACGCGTGTTACAGTCTCAGGCTGATAAGTAATTTCATTATGTTTAATTAGCAGACGAAACACCATTGAGGGAATGTTAACTTCAAACAGGAGGAGGATTAGATATGATCCGCAGAAATGTTCATGTCCACCTGTTGTCTATAAAAGCTACCTATGTATGTAAAGAAGTTTGTAAAAAAAAAAAAATTCTCCACTTTGCTTAGATCAACAAAAGAATCCCTTACTGCTGCTTGTTACAGGCAAAATTCTTGGTTTTTACATTGCAAAACATTAAAAAAATCTTTTTAATCAAACTATATGAATTATTAAATAGCTGTTGAGGGTTTAAGAGAGTTAGTCAAAAGATGCAGTGCTATAGCATATCATTAATAAAAATGCTGTTGTTCAGTGCATACAACCAACAGGGCAGTTTTATGAGCCAAGGCATGGAAATGCTGCCTGGAAAGACTACAGATTGTTAGTAATTCCTCAAAACCATGTGTATATTCCCTGTATTACTTTACAAGTATCTTGAGATTCCTTTAAATAATCTCCTGCCAGTTGTAAATTGGTCAAATACTTATTCTGGTGTTCAATTACATTGTTTTATTTTGACTTTATATTTGTTTTCTGCTTTGTAGCCAGAAGACAAAGACACACAAAACCATACTGATGAGTCCCTTTCAGGTAATATGTCAGCTTTATTGTTCTACATATTTTATTCCTAGGTTTTATTTGAAAGAGCTTTTTAAAAAGCTGTTATTTGTCATAACAAATAACTGCCTGGATTACTAGTGCTTATGGAGCTCATTTCATTACCAGTGTCAGTTACAGCTTCCCCTTTGTTCTAAGAGGGTGGTGATCAATAATGCAGACCATACAAAATTTGTAAGTTGGGCTTTCCAAATACATTTAGTACATCTGCCTTTGGAAGTGATGTGTAAATAGCTGTCAGGAGAGAGCAGAAGCTGGCAGTAGGCTGCGAGGGCTTATCCCGTAATTGTGTGAGTTCTGCTGGGGAGGGGTGTGTGATACACAGTTCTCTTAGTCTAACAGTAAGAAACTGAGAGTTTCCTATTAGTAAAGAAGCTTGTCCTATCAGGTAGCATTAGGATCATGCAATTAGTTGGGTAGGTCATCATTTGCTTGTCAGTGTCTAACATAGCAGCACCTTAGAAAAGCAGGATTCTTTATGATGCTTTTGATAGTCTTGCAGACGGTATAGCACAAGAAGCAGGTTGGTTTAGTTTTGTTTACTTATATCTGTGCCCTTTTACAGAGGTGTTTTCTTTACCCTTCTTCCCTGTTTCTATTGGAGGACAAAACTTACTCTGGCAACCCTGCCAGAGTAAATAAGATGAAATTCAAATAGGGTGCTCTCCTGCTCTATAAGATCAGCCAGAAATTTGATTGGATTACACTCATTTTGCCTTGTTTGTCTAAGTAAAGGTTGGTATGAAAGAAGCAAGAAAGTTTTATCTTCAGCAAGAGTTTAGGATGCACAAGAAGAACAGAAGAGTTAACATACATATTCCTGTAGAGTACAGCTGCAAGGCTTGTGGAATACCTGTGAGCTAAGATGTCACCAGAACCTGTTTCCCTTTAACAGGGAATCTAAGCATTTGTATGAAGTTATGTGTCTGCAGCAGTGTTTTTGCTGCATGTCCTAACTTGTTGAAAACTTCAGAAGTTGTCCTTGGTCTGCTAAAAAAGCAATCTGATGAGCAACGTTACAAAAATAACAATAGCCTGTCCTTTCTTTAAAAATAAAATACAAAGTGCATGCAGACATTATATTCTGGAATTTTCACACAATCTGACAATAATTACTGAAAATAAATAATTGATTTTTAAAAAAAAAGAGCTACAAAACCCCACAAACAAACAGCCTTAACAGATGCTGTTGTCCTTATAAGTAGGTGGCACTAAGTACCAGATTTGTCCTTTGCCAGAGACACAGTTCAGGCTTCTGATCCAGCACTTGTAAATTGTGTGTCACTGTTTTCTGTGGTTTTTAATCAAAATTTTTATTAATATCAGCCTCTTTTTCAAAGAGTTTCATCTGAAGTACGACTAGCTACTTCCCTATTTCAAGCTGTTCAATGAGGCTGGAGCACAGAAACTTTAGAAAATGCTTCTAGGCTGTGTCCATTATCTACTATTTGGAGATATCAGATTCTCCCTGCTTTCAAAAAGGAGCAGGGAGGGTTAAGGTCATATCTGCAGCCAAAATGCTCAGACTGTGTCCTGCATACCTGCAGTGTTAAAGGTCTTGGTATTAGAGTTTGGCTAGAGGGATGACTCGAACTGGTTTCTACATGCTTCTATGGGGTATTAGTATATAATATAATCCGATAGCACCACGTTGTTCCCGGTTTTGGAGGAGATACTGACACTGGTGTGTAGGAGACTTCTAAATGGCAATTTTCAGTATTTGATGCAGATTTTAGAACATATCACCACCTCGTTCCAGCAACTTGGTATTTTTATTTTTCTCACACATGGAGGAGTATGCACTTTATTCCTTTTCATGATTTACTTTTAAAATAGGCTTTGTTGGTAAAACAGGGGCAGTTTTTATTGTAAGAGCCCTTACAAAGCAAAGGAACATTTCTACTTTTTCATTGTGTTAAAGTACTAGATGTTAGTTGTGTTTGGATCTGTCAGCAGAGATTCTTCTAGTGCACATATTTCATGTTGTTATGAAGGCAGCAGCTCAGAAATGCAAATCCTTTTCCTTCATTCTACAACACAGGTATACAAAATGCATGGAATGCACACATAATCCTGTTGGTGATGTAAGTGGGGGTTGCGGCAGATTCAAGGAAGCGACATTGTTCCAAAAACAAAAAAGGGGACTGTCTTAGCTCACACACTGCATTGAATCCTATGTCTTTTCTGTAAAAGTATAAATATGGTACTTTCAAAATTACTGTCTTTCTGATTAAAACCACTTTCTGATGAAAGCCACTTTTTGATTAAAGCCACTTTTGATTAGAGTGTAGCAAAGAGAGAAGTTTTAGAAAGTTAACTTCATGAGTTCTTCATAAGGAGAACTTGCATGTCACTATTCTGACTTTTCCAGAACCAAGTCAAAGTAACATAATACTCCTCAACCCTTTATACTTTTGTTCCCAGTGATACCACAGCAATAGATCCTAATTTCTTCCCATGTAATGGTTTTCACTGCAGATCTCAAGAAAACCTGCAAGGAAAATGTCACCTGCTCCTTGTGCTTATTCCGTGCACCGACCATCAGTGACATGCTCAATGATGAGGACTTGTTGTACACAGTGAGGCTAAAGCTGGATCCCTGCCATCCAACTGTGAAAAACTGGAGAAATTTAGCAAGCAAGTGGGGGATGACTTATGATGAATTGTGTTTCCTTGAACAAAAGCCCCAAAGTCCCACCTTGGAGTTCTTGCTGCGGAATAGTGACCGGACTGTGGAGCAGCTGATTGATCTCTGTAAATATTATAAGAGAATTGATGTTGTGAAAGTGCTGTTGAAATGGGTGGAGGAGGAATGGCCCAAGAGAGGGAACAGAACTTACCAGAATGACTTCTAGGTCAAAGAAAGTTGTTAGTCTGTATGTGTTAAATGCTGGGACTAGCTACCACTAAGACATTGGAAGTTTCCCTTGCAAGAGAGAGAAAGCCTGTACTGAGGGTTTGTATACTGTATAAGCTTTATCTACTGTATACACAGACGTATGCTTTATGCCCTCAGGGTTGCAAAGATAACCTCCAAAAGTGGATGGAATTATCCAGGTTGTGTTCTTGAGTCTGCAAATACCTTCAGTTACTTAGCTGCTGTTCACAGCCTTCCTAAACAGAAAAGGAATGAAAAGGCCAGACCACTGGTTTTACTGCAGCAGTTGTGAACCGTATCAGTTGTGTGCTGTTGCTATTGGGAAAGCCACAATTAGAAGGCAAGACTCTTGGCCTTACTGGTAGCCCTTCCATAATATTGTATGTTCTACCTAGTACAAGATGAGGTGGAATATTTTTCTTCCTTTTTAGTTGTTTTTCAAGCTTTGTGAGACTGTTTTTGGCACAGGAACACCTCAGTGTTCCAGGCAGAAATTTGGATCTGCATATTACAATTAACTGAATATTCAGCATCACATTTGAGCAAATTAAGTCTCTTTTATGAACAAGAGTAGACATCAAACAATAACAGATGTTAAACAAAATAATTACTCACATGCTACTACATCATAGGGCATATATTTACCCTAAGAAGAAATCAAGCAATTCAGAGAGACTTTTCAACCCATAACCTTTAGGGACCAAAAGAACCAATTAAAAGGCTCTATGCTTAAAATTACTTTCCAAAGGTTTAAAGACAGTGTACACTCTTGAGTGCACGTATCAAATGCCTCTCACTTTGCAGTGTGAGATGATGGCACCACAGGGTATTGTTAGTATTGAGTGTAACTTCCCTTTTCACAGGCTGTGGTTTTCTTTACTGTCCTGTGGGTTGGCCTACTTTCTGTCACACACCAAGGCAGTTGCACTCTTGTATGAAACTAGCACTATCTATTGATTAAAGCCACTCTAATGGAAAATCAACAGCTGAATTCACCTACAGACCAGGTGGATGTTTATTAAAGCACTTACAGTGGTTTAGACTGATTTTTTTTAAAGGATTTTATACTCTGAATTACTCTGTTTACATTTTAAATGTTTCAGAAATTGGCCTTTTTTCCTACCATTCTTCTGACATCTCAGACAATAGTAGTATGTACATAGGTGTATATACCAAAGCACTGGTCAAGATGTGGGGCAAAACTAGAATGGGATGCAGGTTAATACACTGTTTACTTTTCTTGAGTAGAAATAATAAGAATTAGTAGTAAAGCTGAGGGAAGTCTAATGCTGTATGCTGAGTTTCTTACTGTAAGAGATTGAAAAGAGACCTCTAGTAATACTTTACTATAGATACTGAGTGATATGGTTACAGAGGAGATAGAAGTAAAGACTAACATTTTCAATGTCAGGCACTTGTTCTGGGCTGACAAAATCAGCTTTGTTTTAGTGACTTCAAGAAGTTGAAAGACTTGTTTCAAGGTAAACAGATTGACCTAAATTTGAAGTTCGAATTTTTAATTTTTTTAGAAATTACTCGAATTTGTAATGAATTTTTTTAACTATTCCTCAAAAAAAGCTGCTACTCTTTAGAACTCTAGTTTTCTAGGTGTGTTTTAAGGAGGAAATTTTACTGCTTTGTCTCGTTGGGGCTGCAGTTCAAGGGTTTCATGGTTCTCTTCTAGGAGCTGGGTTTTCCCAATAGATGTCTGTCAGCTTGTAACTTTTGCAAATAATGTTCTGTCTTGAGTTAGATGCTCTAGATTCAGCTTTGGGGACTACTGCTGTGGCTGGGCTGCCTGCTGCCTTCAGTTCCTACAGAGGCATCCACTGCCTGCGTGCAAATAGCTCATAATGCAGCTTGTCCAGCATAATTCCCACACCTTGGGCTGACTGCATGCATGATTTAGGATCATATGTCTGTGTGTTAAGTTGTTCTTCTGAGTGATGAGTGCTGGCATGTATGCCCACAGCTTTTTTCTCTCATAACATACCACAGGTATATCTGTGTGGTATTATAATATGCTCTTCTTTGGTAGATCCAGACCAGCTAGGAGCTGGAATCCTCACCTAAGAATCAGAATGGGAATATGAAATGATGCAGTAGCATTCCTGAATCAACATGTTCAACTGAAATCTATCCCTTTTCCTGATTTCTGACTAGAACTTGTAAAATTTTGAAGAAACTCTGCTGTCTTGTAAAGATGAATTTGGTCCTTTGAAGCTCTTCAAAAGTCAATGTCAGCTGCAAGAGTTCATGTCTGACGGAAATAAAGCTGCTTCTGAGAGTTCATAGGTGGATTCTGTATAAATTCAGCTCTGAAGTTTGGAAATGTTAGCCTTAAACTTCACCACACACTGGATTACTCATTACTATACTTGAAATACTTTTTTTTTCCTCTTTGTATGGCATAAATGGAGATGTACACATTCTTTTTTTAGTTTTATATCTGTTTACAAGATACTAGTTCTGAGTGTTCAATTTATTCTTATGTCTTCTGTTATAATGTGTACTATTTTTAGAAGAAATATAGATTGTCAGTGTTTGACTTTATTGTATTTGTTTTTATTACAGCTAGGAAGACAGCTGTTTTCCTTCTCACCAGTCACCTTGGAACTACTGAACTATCAATTAGTTGTGCTGTCTAAAAAATATCTTATATATGAAATTAATGGCACCTTAAAGTACTTATGCTTGCAACAGATACTGATGTTCAAGAAAGGGAGATGCATTTTTAAAATCTTTTCCATACGAAAAATAAGTTAATTTTGATAAGATGATGAACAAAGATGTTTACCTAGAAACTTTTAGCTGAATTACTGACTAAGAGATGTATGAAACCTGTAGGGGGCGAACTTTTCCTGAATTAATAACCAATCTGATACCAGACACTAAAAAGGCTCTACTAGGCTTTCAGTTTTGTGTCATTATATCTTTCTCCTATTCCTGTATAAGACCTGCTCTCCCTTCAAGGATTTCCAGTTTTTTGCCTGCTGTCTCTGTGCCTGCAGGATGATCAGTGGTCTTTGCCACTCATTTTAGCTTCTATGAAGCTGTCCAAACCACTGTATTATTTCATTCCTGCAACCTTATCTCAGATATAATGAGCTTAATAACTGTTCTTCAACGGCATGCTGTGCTCCAGGAGAACCTAGGTTTCCTGTCAGGAGAACGATGGGGTATCCCTAGCAAAAAGGGTGACAGGGTACATTTGCCTTATTCTCTGCATGCACTTCCCTTGGATGTGGAGAGGAATGCAGGATGGGTTTGGGACTGTCCTTTGGAACCTACCATAAAGGACAGGGGTAGTCAGCATGGTCCCAGATACTTGCTTCAAAATAACTTGTACAGAAACTGTAAACCAGAGGTCCTTCCTGAACCACTGCTGAAAAATGGAGAGCTGCAGCTTGGCCTGGGCAGCGCTTTGTGCAAGAGACTGCGTATTTTTCACTGTCTCAAGAGGCCTCCCACAGTTCCAAGTCAAGCTGTTAGCAAGAGGAAAGAAATGTAAATTCTGCCTTATGGTTCTTTAAGCTAGGGTAACACTGTTGACGTGTGGCCAGACATAGTTGGAAATTATTTGTCAGCAGAACTGTTTAAACAAGGTCAAAGAAAGTGCATGCCATTTATAATAACTTAAAGACCAGCCTATTTGTGTACTTTTTGCAGCAGATTATGTTCTTCTGTCCATGAAGGAAAAGCAATTAGTTATTCATAACTACTTTCAATATATCTTGTAAGTTTTAAATTTTGGCTCAGTTTTGGACAGAAGGGCAGAGCAACATTAAATGAGGACTTGAGCTTGTTGTCTATTTTGACAGAAAAGTGCTTTTCTTCGTTCCTGAGTTCAGCTAGTCTTGATTCCATGGCTATGGTCAATTGGCCTTAAGTGGATAGGGAAGGTATGGATCTGGTCAGACAGGCTGAATATCAGCAGCACTAAAAGAACTTACCGTGAGAGGTGCAGTCTGTAGTATTTGCCTGTATTTTGACTGAGGACTGAGCCTGACTCCACCTTACAAGAAACTGATGGCAAAGAGAAGTTGACAGCCTTGACAAAGGCTTGCCATACCCTCTGTTAGGGGCAGAGGCGCAATTAACGGCTGGGCATACTTGCTAACTTGATCTCTGTATTCTACCTTTGTAAAAGAGTGATCCTTGATTTCAAAGGCAGGTCATTTAAGGAAATATATATTTGTTATTGTGGTAATAAGAGTTGCCTGAGATTCTTAAATGAGAAAGAGCAGTGCAAGTCTTGTTAGGATGGGACCAGCAAGGTTGGCTTTGGCCTTTTTGAACCCCAGCATAAGAATATTGGTGTGTTGGACTTTTTCAGGCTTTGTTTACTGGCCTTCACAGTATTATGAAGATGAGGATTAAAATTATAGAAGAGATGAGGAAGTAGCTTCTTTCTGTTACAAATATTTGGTGAGAAATAATTGTCTATGTTGTTAACTTACTTCTCCTTCTGATGTATAGAGAGAATTAGTATCCTTGCATGAAAATCTTAGTTAATCACATCTTTTAATTTTTTTTAGGTATTCCAGAAAGAAGACTAAATATGTTAGTAATTTGGATAATAAATAAGTTCAATGTATCTGTGTACAGCATGGGCTAGATCCACACATTCACATGAAATTGCCTGCTTTTTTTTTTTTTAAATTATTATAGGTTTGCTTCAAAATTACCCAACATTTAATTTGGGAATGTTTTTTTGTCTCAAAAAATAGCCAAATTTTCATGTTGTTGATGACATAAAAAAAAAATTTACACAACTAAAAAGTTCCACAACAGAAAGAGCCAGGATAAGAAAGGGGCACCCAAATCTGTACAGTAGTAAAAATATGTTGAGTCTAAGCTAAGAATTTATTTTTGTCTTTGTACTCAATATATGTGAGCTTCCCTTACTTCAGTTCATTCACAATCCCATGAAGAGATTTTTTTTTTTTGGCCTAATTTACTTTTGCCTCTGCTTTCTCTGAAGATGACAATTTCACTATCTCAAAGGTCTATTAAAAGCCTGTTCCTCTCTAACCATCAGGAAACACCTACCATCTCGTGGTGAGAGGCGATACTACAGCCCTCGCACTTCTCCCTTGAAAATGCAGGACAGCTGAGGGCAGGCGAGCTCATCTGTAACTGCAGAGACCCACCAGGGACATCCAAGGGCAACTGCAATGAGGATGATGAAGGTGTGAAGGTGGCTTTCTAGGGATCTGGGGTTTGGTCATAGTCCCCAGTTTGGAGAACATTACACAGTTTTTCCTTTTGCACAGAAGCGTGATGTTTCTTGGTTTTTATCTCCCTAGGTAGGCAGGGACTGAATCACTATGTGCAGATCGTGGCACAGGGGCCTGGGGGTGGAGGTGTGGCGGGGTGTGCAGACAGGGCAACCACGGGCACTGGTTTGCTCTCATATCTGTTGCAATGCAAATGAAGGCGTGATCCTGACTACTTCAAGAAACCTAGAGTGTCCTGTCACTGATTTAAGAAAGATGAGGTGAGTATGTTTTAAGGGTTATATGGCCTATAATGGCTTTCCAAAAGGTCTAGTGACTTCTTGGTATCTTGTTTGTCCTTTGGCCCTCCTATCTATTCTGTATCTTGTTTGCTCTTATGCTTCTCTTCAACATTTTGCTTTAAAAAGCAGGCATTGCAACGAAAAAAATAAAATACTTGTTAGTTCCTGAAGCAGTAGTAGCATTTCAAGCTTTTGAATCTGTAAGCCCATTAAAAAAACCACCACTTTTTGTTTTGTTCCCTGTGATTTGTAGGCTTTAACTGAAAACTGGAAAATTGGAATGATTACTGAAGCTAAATAGTGACATATCAAGGAAGAGTTATGAAAGGCCACTGGTTAACTCGTAGCTAAGTAAAAGCTGAGCTAGCTGGGCTGTCAACTGAAATTTTACTGTTGGTGTACCAAGAGGTGGTGACTCGTCCTCTTTGAATCTAAAGCCTTTCAAAGAAGCTAGGGGAATAATTTCCATCAGAAAATGCTGTAATGCACAAACAGCTCCACTAAAACTATGGAAGACACAACAATGTCAGTCTTTTGAGATCATATGAAGTCCTTAAGCACAAAATGTCTGCTGAATAGTTCAGTGTGCAAGAGGCTTTACCCCTGTGGCCTGTAGTACTGTATTAACTAGGGAAAAATGACAGTTATTCTGGTACCACACAATGATATAAAAAAATAGTTGCGTATAACTTCTATGGGCAGGTTTTTTAATGGAGACTAGTATTTATTTGTGTTAAGGCTAGGGAATTCCATTATTGATGGCAATTTTATAATTGGAACTGTGCATAAAATACCAGGCCAAGTAAGTGTGACTATGTATGTTTTCACCTTGACTTTGGACCATGGCTTGCTACCCTGAGAGGCACAGGTCATAGGCTTGGCATCAAGGACAGGAGAGGCAGGTACAATTTCTTAGGGGTAACAGGGTCCTCGATGAAATGCCACCTTATGGCCAAGGATAGTTGCTGTATTTGCTTCAGTTGAAATTGGCTGCATCTGTCTTGACAAAGCATTTCTATTTTTCCAGCAAGCAAAATTCTGCTGGAACATGAGAAATCCCTGCTGACAGGATCACACATAGTCCCAGCAATGGTTGAGTGCACATCAAATTGTGCCCTTAAAAGAAAAAGCCTGAATTAGGAGTTGGACTGTGGAAGTAAGGGAAGACTTTGTTATTTGCCGTCAGGACTGCCATTAGTAAATGGTGCTAAAAATAGCAGTCACAAGAAATCAGCCGGAGAGTGAGAGTCTATGAACAAAGCAACAGCACTGTAGCAGAAAGCTGCTGAAGCTGTAGCCCGACTGACTCATTGTCAACATTGCATCAGGTTTGGGAGCTGAAATAGGGACTTTCCTGCAAATTTCATAAACTGATTATGACTCAGCCTAAAGTCATGTTAATCAAATGGCTGTTCTGCTTCAGTAAAGAACTGGTGCCTAATTCAAATCACTGTATTTCCTTTGGATTATTTCTTCCCAGAAGTAGAAGAGCCCTGAGCAAGAAGTAGTAAAGTAGTAAAACTTCCACTTATTGCTCCTCCTTTCAGCATCATATTTTTTTACTCCAGCTTTTCAGCATCTTTTCTGTCTTTGCTGTTTGACCTGAACTTTCAAGCCTGCTTTGAGGTTACAGCCTAATACTGACAATTGAGTGTATTTCATGTACTTTTGTCAGTCTGGTTTTTTCAAAGTGTTCTATTCTTTAAACTAGAGTGCCTGGAAAAATAGCTTCAAAGAAAAACTAAGTGGTAGTTCAGGCTCAGGACCTTTTATTTGTTCTCTTTTTAAGTAGTGCTGTGGAATTATATAGAACAGTTGAATAGCAGGCTTTTTGCTAGCACCTGACTACACACCATAGTTGTCAGTCCTCTCTCACAACCGTGCATGATTCTAAGGCATCTTTCCCCAGGCAATCTGCTTTGCTGCTCTTTTATCTGAGTACCTCATTTCTGCAGTTCTCCTCAAAAGAAGTGTTATCATACCTTTCTGTGAATGAATCCTTCAAATCTTATATAGCTAACTGATGTACCCTTTAAAGCAGCAATGCTACAACTATCAGCAGAACTCTAGCAAGTAGATATGATTTGAGATGGGGCTTTTGTGTTGATTAATTGTAGAATAGGAGACTGGATATTATCTAGCTAAGATACTGCAGTGGTCTTTGTGACAAGTGCCTGAATGCCATTCTAACTTCACTATAGCTACATACATTGCTTTTTGCAAGGCAAAGAAATACTGAATGTCTTTAATAGAATAGGAGATGGTGATTTAAGCTTGTGAGCCTTTTATATTGCACTCTATTTTTGTGCTCATCTTTTCCCCATCCAGGGTATTAACAGGGGGACCTTGAAGGAGTGCTTGTCTGAGCAGACCATTGCTACACATCATGAGCTGTAAAACTGCAAGGGACTTCATTGACCTTCCTGCTTTACTAGACCACAACAGCCAAAATCATGCTTAGTGAGGCCTGCAAGGGAAGAAGAGGATGGAGCACAGCCTTGGGGTGGTGGTTTTAAGACTGGGTTGGGTGTAATATTTCCAGGTTTCAGAAGCACAAAGCTCCTGGGGCAGCGAACGAGCCAGTGCGAGCTTTGAAACTGTGTTTGGGTCTGGTGATGGAAATGACCATGGTCATCGTGGGTCACTGGAGAGCCTGGAGAATGGAGTGGAGAGAAACCTAATGAGGTTCAACAAGAGCAAGTGCAGGGTCCTGCACCTGGGGAGGAATAATCCCAAGTACCAGCACAGTCTGGGGGCTGGCATACTAGAGAGCAGCTTGGCAGCGAAGGACCTGGGAGTCTTGGTGGGGGAAAGCTGACCATGAGCCAGCAGTGCCCTTGCAGGGAAGGGGGCCAATGGTATCCTGGGGAGCATTGGGAAGTGTGGCCAGCAGGCTGAGGGAGGCGATCCTGCGCCTCTACTCCGCCCCACTGAGGCCACCTCTGGAGTGCTGTGTCCAGTTCTGGGCTCCTCAGGACGGGAGAGACAAGGAGCTCCTGGAGAGGGTCCAGCAGAGGACTTGGGGGCTGGACTATCTCTTACGAGAAGAGACTGTGGGGGCTGGGCCAGCTTATATCTCAAAGGTGGGTTTCAAGAGGATGGTGCCAGACTCTTCAGTGATGCCCACTGACAGGGCATGGAGCAATGGCCATAAGCTAAAACCCAGGAACATAAGGGAGAACTTCTTTATGAAGAGGGTGGCAGAGCACTGGAACAGGCTGCCCAAGGAGGTCGTGGAGCATCCCTGTCTGGAGACCTCCAAAACCCACCTGGACACGTTCCTGTGTCACCTGCTCGAGATGATCCTGCCTTGGCAGAGGGGTTGGACTTGATCACCAGAGGGTTGGAAATGACCTAACAATTCTGTGATTCTGTGTGAGACGGGTCTTGTCAGGAGATGGGGCTGGGCTGCAACACGGGACCGCCACAGGAAGCGCAGGGTTCGCAGGGTAAGGGGCGGAATTCACTGCACAAGGTGCAAGCCCAGCGCGCAGGCACCCACAGAGGCCGAGCGGGTCCAACGCCGCGGGGTGCACGCGGGGGCGCCTGCGCGCGCCGGGGGCGGGCTGTGCCGGGCACGCGCCACAGCCTCCG